>PVKS010002408.1:0-118964 GCA_004027875.1 Aplodontia rufa
TATTGGCCTTTGTGTTTCTTCTGTTGAGAAGTTTCCAGTGAGTTCTTTAGCCCATTTGGTGATTGGGTCATTTGTTGTTCTTTGTGGTGTTCAGTTTTTTGAGTTCTTTGTATATTCTGGATATTAGTCCCTTATTAGAGGGGCAGCTGGCCAAGATTTTCTCCCATTCTGTAGGCTCTCTCTTCACAGTATTAATCATTTGCTCTCTCTCTCTCTCTTCACAGTCTTAATCATTTTCTCAGCTGTGCAGAAGCTTTTTAGTTTAATGGCACCCCGTTTATTGATTCTTGGTTTTGTTTCTTGCGCTTTGGGGGTTTTGTTAAGGAAGTCAGTGCCAACTCCTATATAATGGAGTGTTGACCGTATGTTTTCTTCTAGCAGTTAAAAGATTTCTGGTCCAATTCCTAAGTCTTTGTTCCATTTTGGTTTGAGTTTTATGCAGGGTTAAAGATAAGGATGTAATTTCATTTTTCTACATATAGCTATCCAGTGTGCCCAGCACTGTTTATTCAAAATGCTGTCTTTTCTCCAAGATATATTTTTAGCACCTTTGTCAGATGGCTATAGGCTTGTGTATTCGTCTGCATCTTCTGTTCTGTTCCATTGGTCTTCATGCTTATTTTGATGCCAGTACCATGCTGTTTTTGTTAGTACAGCTCTATAGTATAATTTCAGATTGGGTAAAATAATGCCTCCTACTTCACTTTTCTTGCTTAGGATTGCTTTGGCTATTCTAGGTCTCTTATTCCAATTCTGTGAAGAATGTCAGTGGTATTTTGATGGGGATTGCATTGAATCTGAATAGTGCTTTTGCTAGTATGGCTATTTGAACAAAATTAATTCTGCCTACCCAAGAACCTGGAAGTTCTTTCCATCTTCTAAAGGCTGCTTTGATTTCTTTCTTCAGTGTTCCTTACCCATAAACTTTTAAGGTTTTTTGTTTTGTTTTGTTTTTAGAGAGAAAGATAGAGAGAGGCGGGAAGAGAATCAATTTTATTTATTTTTCCATCTGGCCTTTGTTTCTCCAACAGTTAGTTGTGTATGTGGTGCTGGGGTTTGAACCCAGGCCCTCGTGCATGCCAGGCAAGCTCTCCAACCTCTGAACCACTGCTTCAGGGGTTTTGTTTTACAACATACTTTTTTTTTAAGACAGAGAGGGACAGTGAGAGAGAAAGAGATGATCAATTTTTATTTTAGTTTTTCATGTAGCTTTCGTTGCTCTAACACTTCATTGTGTATGTGGTGCTGGGGTTTGAACCCATGTCCTCGCACATGGCAGGCAAGAGCCATAACTGCTGAGCTACTGCTCTAGCCCCAAAACATACGTTTTTTTATAACAATTTCTACAGGTATTCATTCTCCCCCTTCCCAAGCCAGCAAGATGATTAATACTTCTCCTTCTCCATCTCCTATTCCGCTCCTTCTCCATCCTGCTGTCCCTGTTATCCCATGTGTATGTCATCTGAGGTTTTAATTTTAGGATTTTTTTTTGTAATACCAAAATTGAGACATGATTGAAGTACAACAAACTAAGGATATTACAAGTGCACGATTTGATGAGTTCTGACACGTTTATACCTGTAACTATTACTACCATCATGATAATGAACATATCCATCCCCCGAAGTTTTCTCACCAGCCCCATGTTGCTTGAGACTGTTTCATGTGCATACTTTCCTCATTTTGTCTTCTATGTCTAATCTCTTCTTTTTTTTTTTCTTTAAAGAGAGAGGGACAGTGAGAGAGATAGAGAAAGAGAGAAACAACTTTAGTTATTTTTTCACATGGCCTTAGTTGCTCCAACACTTAGTTGTGTACATGGTGCTGGGGTTTGAACCCAGGTCCTCGCGCTTGCCAGGCAAATGCTGAAACTGCTGAGCCACTGCTCCAGCCCCTAATCTGTTCTTAACCCTATCCAATATATTCTTATCAGATTGTTTAGTTTTTGTCATCAGAAGTTAAATGAAGCATATGCATGTATATATGTGTGTGTGTGTGTGTGTGTGTGTGTGTATCTTCCATTTATCTACTCGATGTAGTATATTTATCCTCTACCTTCTTTAACATGGATTATAGTTATGACATATGATTAGAATAACTGTTCATTGTCTTTACTCATTCTGTCACCTGAGTCATTTATGGGACTGTTTCTATTGATTTCTTATTATGGGTTGCACTGTCTTGCTCTCTGCATGCTTGGTAACATCTGATTGGATGCTAGTCATTGTAAATTTTACCCTGTTCAATGCTGCATATTTCTGTACTCTTTTTCTTTTAAAAAGAGAGAGGTACATTGAGAGAGAAAGAGAAAGTGAGTAACAATTTTAATTTAGTTTTTCATATGACTTTCATTCCTCTGACACTTTGTTGTGTGCATGGTGCATGGCGCATGCCAGGCAAGCGCCATAACTGCTGAGCCACCATTCCAGCCCCTTCTGTACTCTTATAACTATTCTTGTGCTTTGTTCCAGGACACAGTTTGTTACCTGGAAACAGTTTAAGGCTGTTTTGCTCCCTTTGAAACTTGCTTTTGTGCTTTGTCATTTGGGATCAGAGCAACCACTAGGACTAATTTTCTCCTCTGTTGATACAGAACCCTTCTGAGGACTCTACCTGATACCCCATGAATTTGGAGGTTCCTCCACTTCGACTGATGGGAAACAAACTATTTGCAGTCCTGTGTGTATGTGATGCTGGGGTTCACACCTGCGTTCTTGTGCATGCCAGGCAAGTGCCATAACCACTGAGACACTGCTCTTACTCTAAGGTTTTAAAAGACATGTTATGATATGGTCTACAGTTTAGGAAGATCCGTGTTGTTGTTGTAGAATGGCTCACAGCAGTAAGGATGGGTACAGTAAGGAGGCCTGTTAGGAGGCTCTGTCAAGAGTCCAGGTGACAGATGATGGTGACCTGAGCCAGAGAAGCAACAGCAGATGTGGAGAGGCAAAGAAGGACTCAAAGCATATGCAGGGGAAAGAGGGAAGTAGCTCATAGATTGGATGTGGAAGAGAGGAATGGAGGAATCCTAAGGGTTGGGTTTTGGTAACTCAGTGGCAAGTGGTGCTTTTCCTAAGAGGACTCTGAGACAGAGAGAGACAGCTAATGCCAAGGAGGGTTCAAAGCACTCCCATACTTTCTGGTATCTGCTCCTTTCCTTTGTTACAATTGATTGTTTTTTTAAATTTTACTTAAGTAAAGTTCTGCATAAACAGAACAGCTTTCCCCACTTGCCAACCAAATCAGTTTTCCTATTCAAAAATTGTAAAGGCAGGCAGGGCTTGGTGGGGTGTGTGGGAGGCTGGGGATTAAGCGTTCCCTTGTGGACACATTAACTTCTGGATGCCTCCTATGTATTCAAGTGGAGATGTCATGTAGGCAGTTGGCCATGGAAGCTGGAGTTCTGGGCTTGAGATAGGATTTGGAAGTGAGCCACATAAAGATGGTATTTAAATTCATGGAAATGGATGAGATCACCTAAGGAGAGAGTGGAGAGGAGAAAAAAGATCCAGGCTGGAGTCCTAGGGAACTCTAGCATTTAGAAGTCATAAGACCCAGGAACAGTGACTAAGAAGTAAGAAGAAGTGCAGGAAAACCAAGGGAAGAGAGCGATTCCAGCAGGGAGCAGCTCATTTATCCCATAAATATTTAGTAAGAGCCTCCAGAGTTCCAGGCTATTTTAGGTATAATAATAGGCTGGATAGAAAAATGCTTCTAAGGAGAAAAACAGGCAGTAAAGAAATAGACAGTTTTGCCTCTACAAAGATGTTGGGCATCTTATTGGACAAGTCCAGGGAAGAAAACTAGTGTGGGATAAGGGAATAGAAACTGACAAGTGTGTGATTTTAGGACGGTCAGAAAAGACCGTACGTGAAGAAGTGAAATTTGAGCAAAAACTGGAAGCGAGGAGACAAACCGTGAAGGTACAGGAGCAGGTGCATCCCGCAGAGCAGCAAGTCCTAAGGCTCTGAGGGGGCCCACCAGGGATGTTGGAGGGCAGCAAGCTGAGTCGTGCTATACACTGGGTGGGGGGAAGGCAGAGAGGATGTTAGGGAGGGAGTGGGTTCAAGTCCTGTAGGGCTCAGGAGACCGTAAGGATTAGAGTTCAGTCTAATGAGTGAAGTCATCAGAGATTTGATGCCTTCTACTTTTATTTTTTTTTTTTTGAGAGAATTTTATTTTTTCATCTATTTTTTGTTTCTCCAACAGTTAGTTGTGTATGTGGTTCTGGGGTATGAACCTGGGTGCATGCCAGGCAAGCTCTCTAACCACTAAGCCAGCACACCAGCCCCTCCACTTTTTTAAAAAAACATGAAGTGTAAGGTGTAATTTTCAGATAAGTATTATGAAAACCACCTGTTAACACCAGTGTGTTCATGGAAAATATGTCTGAGTTTTTTCCTGATGCTGGTCTAGGTTAAGGCCCTTACATTGCTCAATGTATATCCTCCATCTTTTGAGGATGATAGGTTACATTCATTAAAAGCTCCAAGAGAGTCATTTCATCTCCCCTTCACGACAACCCTGTGATTTCTGTGTTTTCCCCAATTTGCAAAAGGGAAATCTGCAAAGGGTCCACCCAGGAGTGACCTTGAGGTCTCTGCAACTTTTGCTTCAACACTCACACACTAATCTGATCTTTATAGATGCTGTTTTACTCCCCAATGCTCTGCCAAAGCAGAAAGAGGAGTTTCCCAGTACCTTCTAAACACAGCCTGAACACACTGCCACATTCTCGAGTAACTTGCCCTGTGGTCTGGTGGATTCCTCTTGCTTGCTCCGGCTGCATTCGTGTAACTCTGGTCAGGTCATGTGGATTCTGCCTCTTGCATCCTCCTGTAATGTCTCTCTCTATTCCTCTTCGTGCTACCCCGTGGTGTAGTTCAATGCGTGGCCCTTCTGGGGATCTGGTAATAAGCTTTCCCATGGGAGTGACCTCTGCTTGTTGTCTTTCTTCCAACTCATGGTATATTCTGTGGCCAGAATAAGTTTGTTGGAACACAGGACTGATGTTCTTCTGCTTAGAAATTCTCATGGGGGCGTCCTTTGCCTGTGGAGTTAAGTCCAGACCTGGCAGCGTGGTCTCCCCGTCTATCCATCCTCAGCCTGCCTGCCCAGCTTGCTGCTGGCTTCGCACTTGGTGGACTTGAGTTCTAGATAGTGGGTCCTGTTGTAACCTGCCTTTCCTTGTACCACTATTGGACCTCCTGGTCCCTTTCTACACATAGAGATTCTTTTTTTTTTTCTTTTTTTTAGGAGAGAGGAAGAGAGAATCAACTTTTGTTTTTCATCTAGTCTTTGTCTCTCTGGCAATTAGTTGTGCATGTCGTGCTGGAGTTTGAACCTAGGTCCTCGCACATGCCAGGCAAGCACTGCAACTGCTGAGCCACTGCTCCAGCCCTACACATAGAGATTCTATTAAGACTTAGCTTAGGTTTGCCTTTCATGACACTATCCCTGACCAGCACTTTTGATAGATGATTGATCCATCCCTGCGCCCTTGTCCCCACATCGTACCTGGTACATGTGTTACACAGAACCTGACTCACTATCACATTTAAAGGCCGCATTTCTTGCCTCTTTCCGTACATATGGCTACAGCCCGATTGTAAGTTCTTTGCTGTAAGGGGCTGTAACTCATTCTTCTTTGGATTTCTGTTCATCTTGAAATTCTGGATATAACGGGCATGCAAAAAATGTGTGTGAAAAAATGGATAAATTTAGGCAAGAGAAAAGAAAATGAGAAGGAAGCTGAATACCTGGAGTTGTTCATAACTAATTAAACGAGTTCATACTGATTCTCTCCAGGTGTAAGGCACCCAGGTTTGGGGGCGGGGTGCTGCACTGCCCCATGTGTCACAGACTTGCATACCACAACACCGGCACGGGGGTCAGGTGCTGATCTCCAGTGCTGGCCTTTGAGCATCCACCTGACCCTCACTGCTCTGAGCTGCTTCCTTTCATGAGGTCCAATTTTCTGGGCACCTATTCCAGCTCCCTTCCTAGCCCCTTTGTCAGGGGGAGGCCACCAGGTGCATGTTCTTTCTGGTTCACTTTCTTTCCTTGGTTTCCGTCTTTGACTTGTGCTTCAGGAAGTCCCCGGGGAACGTGTAGGGCTGGGGATATGGTCTTCTGACCCAATGCCAAGACTGGTGTCCAGAGCATCTTGGTCTGAAAAATAGCCAGGCCCCATTCTCTCCCCTTTAGATGGTAGGACCCTGCTTGCCCACTGGAATCAGAATTGCTCTGCTGGCCATTTGGGGAGCTATTAATGCTATTCAGATTTCTAAAGGATACTCACATTTAAACAAAAACAGAAACAAAGACAAAAACCATAGGGCTCATAAAAGAAGCAGCCTTCCTTCATCTTTGGCTCAATTACAAAGAAATTATAAGTTGAACCCTCAGTCATTAAGGACTCCCAGGGCTTCCACTGCTTGTAATTAACTTGATTAACTGCTCACAATTGGAACATTATGAGAGCAGGTGTACATTTGGGGGCTTTTTAGCTGGTTGAAAATACAGACCTGACGAAACACCTGTCACCACTTCGTCCTGTCTTTCCTCCTGGGATGTCCTAGGGACAGAGTAAAATTTGGCAGGAACGTATCTTCTGACCAGCAACTTTTTCTTATTGTAGAAATATCAGAGTATGTAGAAAATTACAAAGAAGAAAAAGATGACTATTATTACCCAGAGATAGCTAGATAACTATTGTTACTCTTTGTTGTTTTGTTGTCTCTTTCACAACTGCTTTTTTCCACACCTGAGACCATATTGTAAACATCTTTTTGTGTTCTACTCCTTTTTCTAAACACTATCCTTGGATGGGCTGTTTTGTGGAGAAAGCATTGAAGGAGAGCTGACTTCTAATAATAGCAGTGGATGCCCCAATGTTGGGGGGTGCGGCCTCAGGATGGGACACGTAGGTCATTGCCAACACCCAGCACCACTGCACTTAGGTTTGAAGCTTGAGACAGCAGGCTCTCAGCTTAGAGCAGCCTCAAGCACATGGGCTTTCCAGCATGTTCTCCAGTCTCTTATTACATACTCACCACTGTTCTTGGCAGCTCATCTTTGGGGGATGGGGTGGCATCATGCACTTTATATTTCCTTTTTAAAAAAAAAATGCAACAATTTATTCCTCTATATGAAAGGAATTCCAGATTGAAAATGTTTCCATTTTCAGTATAGAGTCCCCAGACTTTTGAGTTCCTTGGTTTAATTTAGATTCTTTTAAGCTTATAATTCATCGAGGATGGATTTGAAGGCTTGGAGGATAGGGAAGATAACAAACTTGTCTAAGATGAACCCAACTTAGCTGAGAAACAGGGCATCTGTTCTAACTGCACATAAGTGTGTTCCAGGAGGATCAGGGAGGAGCAGAATGCAATTCCATCGTGCGCTTTATAAAGACCCATGTTAGCAGGATTCATGTGCATGCATGCCTGTATGTCTGCAAGGAAGCTATGTCTTCGGATTCGTCGGTGTTGTATTTTTAACTATGTGGTTGCTACCAGCTACCAGCATGTCTCCTTGTGCTGGTCCACTTCTCTTTTCTCTGTGTCCTAATTCTGTTCTACAGTGTGTGGCTTTGATGGAGCACCCTGTGAGTCCACCGCCTCCCCACCAAACATAGCCCCAGCTGTGGTTTGCTGGAAATTTTGCTCTGGTCCCACATAGGACTTCTGGTTGCAGGAGAGAGTGTGACATGCTGGAGATCAGGACCTTCCCTTGGCTGAGATGAACCAATCTGTATTTAGGATCCTGTCCTATTTGGCAAGGACAAATAAACAATTGGAGCTTAGCTAGATGGTAGGCAAATGTTAACTCAACAACTTCCCAAGAGAACAAAAAGATGGCTAGGTATTGCTTCTTAAACATTAATGTGCATCAAAAGCACTTGGGAAAGGCAGTTAAAATGCAGATTTCTAGGCCTGACTTGGCGTTTCGAATCTTATCAGTTTTCATAAAGCCTGAAATCTGATGTCTAAGTGGACACAGTAATGGGGATTCTGCTGCTGGAAATTAGAAACCACATTTGGAAGAACCCTGGATTCTGGTGTCACACCCTACTATCCATCACCAATATAGCAAAGTAATGTCATCACCCCACTCTCCTTCCATCTCCACCCCTGAATCAGTAGGTGTACCCTGAAACCCTTGCACTTTCTATTAACGCTCCATCGCCTTGGTAATAATGTATATTGGGAGGGGCACACACTGAGATTTAGGGGATGGCCTGCAGCCAGACCCATAAAGGAAGATTCGGGACAGACCACCTGTACCTCTTTGGGCATAAAGTAGACATGCAGGGTGCTATACAGACACCCAGCTCCTGAGGTGGTGGACAGGCGCTGCCTTCTATGAGTCTCTCTGGCTCAGCTCTTCTGCACGCCTCCTGACTCCTCTGGAGGTGTGCACAGGCACATACTCCGAGCACAACGCAAAGCTCACTTCTGTGGGCTTTCACTTTCCACTTCGCAGGCACAGCCTGGGGCTCGACACTCAGTCCAGCTCCCGTTTTTACCTCTATAAATTTGTGGTTGTGTCCAAATTGTGTATAAAATGCCCTTGTTATGTGTGCTTACATACTAAACATTATTCAAGCTTTCTTTTATTTTTTCCAGATGTTTATTGGTGCATTATAGTTGTACCTAATACTGGGATTTATTGTTACATATTCATAAACACACACAATATAACAATAGGATTTGACCAATGTCCCTCCTCAGCACTTCCCCCCTCCCTCACCTACTCCCACTCCCTAGTCCCTATCTTCTACTGATCTTCCTTCGATTTTTCTTTTTTTTTCTTACTTTTCCAGTTTTTATTGATCATTCAAACTCTTTTGCACACACGGTATGCACACACATATATCAGTAAATGGCAGAACGTAATACAAATACAGCACCATCTCAACCCTCTAGTGCAGATACCTCTTTCATGGTGCAGACACAATCTCTTTGGAATCTGAAGACTTGAGTAAAGGCTCACCCTTTACTAACGACCTGACCTTAAAGAAGTTAGTTATTTTTGCTGGGCCTAAGTTTCTTTGTTAGAATTAAATGAGAAAGCTTGTAGGACATGGAGAGCTATGTCTAGGATCTAATAAGAAACTCAGAAATGTTAGGTACTTCCTTTGTTTCTATATAGTTATTTTCCAGTGTGAAAGGAAATTGTTCTCAAATTTCTCTTGCACAGCATTTTATTCAGGTTTTTCAAGGGTATACATCTGAAATCATCTTGGCAAAAATAAAGCAGAGAGGGAGAGAGACCACGAAAAGACATTGGGTGGCTCCAGCCAGGAAAGTCAGAGATCAGAATGTGTAAGATGGGCTGGAACCCAGAAAGGCTACACGACTAGTCCACATCACAACCAGGGAGTGGCTGCTCCACCTCAGCCTCAGCTGGCCCTAGGCCTTGGGTGCTGCCCCTGCCTATAGCAAAGCAGATGGTCACACTGGCCTGCCTCTTGATGACTTACTCCAGTTTTAACAAGTTGTGACTGAGAGGTCAGGCTGGCTATGCATGGGCCTGCACTGTGGCTGGGACAGTCAGGAGCTGCTGTGGACCTGCAGCTCCCGGAGTTGGAATTGCTCAAAATTATGTCTGGCAGATGCCAGGCCATGAAAGACCACTGTCCAGGGTCACCTTGCCATTGCCCATGTGCTCATGTCATCCCTGCTCACAGTTAGGATCATCCTTAGGTATGGGGTCAGGAACTCTTCTCAACCCCAGGGCCACTATTTTAGAACTTCCTTCTTTGTCTCTCCTTCCTCTGCCCACAATGCCCCTCTCCTGACATCTTTCCACCAGCAATCCCTGAACATCCCCAGTCTTGTTCATTCTGCCAAGCCAGTGCAGCTGTTCTCTCTCCTTACTGTGATCCTCACCCCCAACCAAGGCCAATTAGCTCCTTCCTGTGTCTCCATGAACACACTGGCTGGATGTTACAATGACTATGTATTATGCCTCTAATGGTCTGACCTTTTGGGACCCAGGACGAGGTTCCCTGAGGGCAGCAGTCTGTCCTATCCTCCTGTCCTTGGTTCTCAGCAGCTAGTAGAGACTGTTTGTGTGTTAAGCCAAGCATACATTCCTCAGTTCTCTCTCAACACTCTGTGACTCCTTTCCTACAAACAAGAGGCAAATGCATTTTAAAAATGGGAATGATCCAAGCGTGCCCTGCACAAAAATGTTGGACAGATGTAAGTCATAAATGTTTATTTCATTCTAGTTTTACATATTTTCTATTAAAAGGCCTATGCTTTTATTCTACCACATACGGTTTTTACAGGCAAAAGTTGTGAGGCGGGATTCCCGCCTACATTTTTCAATTCTGCCAGTCTCCTAATTCCCTGCATTGTCAAAAAGAGAAGTAGACTCGGGGGGGGGGGGGCACCAAAAGCAAAGGCCCTGCCTACCGGACTTGCTAGTCTAATTCTTATAACAAGTGCTGCCAAGTCCCCAAAGGTCCCCACCCTTGTCACACTGCCCTCGCTGCCGTAGCCGGTGCACACAGACTCCCTACAGCTCGAGCCCCCAGTCCAGCCGCTGAGCTGGTTCCCGCTCGTCGGCTTAGCTGGGGGAAGCCCAGGGGTCGCTGCTGCTCGCCAGCGCCTCCCCTGCGCAGGCTCTCGGGTGCGCTCTGCTGCTCCGCGCTGACCCGGGGCCGCGAGGACGGCACGTGATCGGGAAACTTTCGCAGCCCGGCCGCGGGCGGTGGAGGCGCGGGTGGCGGCCGAGCTCCCCCGCGCGGCTGCTCTGGCGGGCGGCGCCCCCGCGCTCGCTGCTGGGCGTGCAGGTCGCCGCGGCTGCACGGAAGGCGCCGCCGAGCGCCGCGCACAGCCCGCCCGCGGCAGCGCGTGGGTCCGCCGGGCTCTCCTGCGCCGCCAGCCCCGCGGTGCCGCCAGCCGGGCTCTCCTGCGTTGCGGTCCCCGCTCTCCTGCGCGCCCAGCCCGGCTCTCCTGCGTGGCCATCCCCGATTTCCTGCGCTCTCAGCCGGGCTCTCCTGCGCGCCCAGCCCGGCTCTCCGGCTCCGCCGGTTCTTCTGCGCTGCCAGCGCAGCAGTCCAGGGACGCCCCCGCCGCCTGTGCCGCAGGTCGTCGGAGCCCTCAGTCCCGCCGCTCCCTACTTTCCCCGAGCCTGATCTGCATGGGAAGTTGGGGGAAATGGACAGGGTCGTGTTGGGGTGGATCGCTCTCTTCTGGCTAACAGGTAAGAGTCGTTTTGCGGGGAGACAAGAACTTTATGTATATTCCCACAGTGGTGCTGCTCGCACCCCACCCTCGACTTCCTCCGGAGAGACCGTGTTAAAGCTGCTTAGTGAGCTGGTGGAACGTGGGGGAGGGGCGTGTGTGTGTGTGTAGAGAGAGACACAGAGAGAGAGGGCGAGGAGAGATAGAGAGATGGATGGGGGAGGCGGGGGAGAAGTCCCCACGATTGACTCATTGGTTCTGGGCGGTTGTTCTGTATGCCTTTCCCCCTCCTCCATACCGCGCTTCTTCCTGGTCTTATCCTGAGTTTGTAATGCTGAGTCCTGGGAAAACCCTGGCTGGGGGGGGGGGGGGGAAGCAATCTCGGAGGGGGCTGATTCATTAAGAGGACTTTTTTGGGGTTTGTTTTTGTTTTTTGGTGGAGGGTAGGCAGGTGTCTCCCCAATTCTCCCCTTCTCTAAGGAAGGAGACCCAGGGCAATCTCTGTGGCTCCTAGAGGTCCAGGGTTCAGGTGAGGGGGATTGGGAAGGACAAGTGGATGCAGGCTTGACTGGTGGTGGAGTTTGGGGCCTAGCTCTGTCTCACTGGTGTTTGGGGAGTAGTTGGGTGGTAAAAGGAAAAGCCCTTAATAGATGAACTCCCCTTCCTCAGACGAGATACTTGGCAGAGAGGCCCAGAGGTGGAAGGCTTCTCACCATCGCTGGAGTCTAGTCTAGCTGGGCCTTTGTGTTCTCCTGTGTACTTTCTTCCCTTTCTCCCAGGGCTAGGAAAGGCCCCTGTTGCCTAACACTGTATTCTCAGAGTAATGGAGGAATCAGAGCAAGGTCCCAGGTGGTGGGGACAGGATGGGGACAAGGACAGGTAGAAGAGGAAAGGGAAAACAGCACAAAAAGGAAGAAGTTTTGCCCCTCTGGGGGCACCCACCGGATCTGGAAAAAATCATATCACTTGACACAGGGAGCCAGGTTGAGATATCCCAGGCAAGTCTGAAAGAGACTCACGTACATTTAAGAAGAAAGGCAAACACACATTCCCTTTGCTTCAGAGGAAGATTATTGATTGCCTATTTTTTTTTCCTGTGTTAAATGAAAGGCCCCTAACATGCTCTTGCCCCCCTGCTGGGTTTAGGCTGGAGGGGGCACCCTCAGCAGAGTTAGCCTCTTATCTTGGCTGCTGTGAGTTCATCCCTCCCACGTTATTCAAATATGAATCATCTCTAATTCCAGGGTTTGGCTGATCCATGCCTCCCCCTCCCTTGGCCTCCCAACATTTCCACTGCCGCCCCCACTGATTCCGATTCCTTAAATTGTCTCCTCTTGGTTATCATGTTCCAGGTGCGCTTAGACCTGCAGCCTGTCTCACTACCTCCCTGAAGTCAGCCAGGCTCCTGGGGAGGGGCTCTGAGCCAGAGGAGCTTTTTCAGACCCCCCCCACACACACACACTCTGGAGATGTGCAGGGGGTGTGAGCAGCACTGCTGGTCTCTCTAGGTGGCTAATGGTTTCTGTGGAATGGACTTCTAGCGGTGAGGTGGTCCAGGAAATATAGTTCAGCCTCTGGGTTACAGAAACAGAGGCCAGGGAAGCAGCACAGTGGTGATTGGAACTAGACCCCATTTTTCCCAACCAGAACCCTGCCAGTCCCGTTGGCACTCTTTGCATCTGCTCTCTGGTTGTTGGAAGTTGTTTTGCTTAATTCTGCTTGAGGAAGGTGATGCCTGTGCCTTCTGCCTTCCGCACCTGGAGAGGCTGCTTCTACCTGGAAGCAGGCAACAGGTTCCTTACCAGGCCTCCTCAGCTGCCATATGGCTGGGACTGCTTTGCTCTGCAAGGGCAGGTCGCTCCTTCCAGGCCACTGGTCACCCCAGGCATCCTCCCCTCCCACCATTGGTGTCAGAGGTGCTGAAGGACAAGCTGCCTCTCAGCCTGAGCCAAGGAGAGGCCCTACAAGGGTAGCTAGGGAGGGGTCAGAGGAGAGAGCAGCAGTGGAAGATGACATGGAGTCATACTGCTCACAGAGAAACCGTGTGGGAAAGGTAAGACATTTTAGTCTGGCCCAATCAATGAATTCTCTCTTGAGGGGGTGGTAGCAAGGGAGGGAGAAAGGAAAAGACAGATTAAAAATGAGACAGAGAGCCAAGAAAAAAACCACATCGCTCTCCCTCTGCCTCCCTCTCCCCTCCCTCCTGTTCTCTGTCTCCTGTCCCCCCTCCCCTTGTTTCTCTTTCAATGTAGGCTGTGCAATTTCTAATCAACACTTTGGGTGTTTCCCTGAAGCTCTAGCAGCTCCTTCCTTCTCTTTGCTAAAATTCTGAATTT
The DNA here is from genome assembly GCA_004027875.1 of Aplodontia rufa. NCBI lineage: Eukaryota > Metazoa > Chordata > Mammalia > Rodentia > Aplodontiidae > Aplodontia > Aplodontia rufa. The sequence goes on from PVKS010002408.1 coordinate 13,538, forward strand.
CTTCCTGCTACATATTTAGCCTCATGATTTCTTATTGTCATTGTGATGCTGCTTCCTGCAGTAGATTGATTTTGTTGTTTTTGTTTTGAAAAAAACAGAACACATACCAGCTGCTGTTTTAGCAACAGGTGCCATCTAGCAACAAGACGTGAAGGAGGGTTCACTGGGTCTTTGTTCCCTGAATATGGGTGGCATTTCGTCCTCACCGGGTAGCAGGGGCTGGAGAAGCGCTGGAGCTGTGCTCTGGGAACCCACTCCATGTGTCTCCTGGAGACGCTTCCGGGTGTCTGAGATGAAGATCGCTTGCTCTGTCAGCATTTCTTTGACAGCCTTTCTGTGTCATTCATTCATGTATCATCCACTCTGCAAGCTTGTATTAAATTCCTGTGGCTTCTAAGCACAATGATAGGGGCTGAGAATAAAGCACCAGAGGACGGAGTTGTGGCCTGCAAGGGTTGTAGCCTAGACAGTGATCAAGCAAGTGTTCAGGTGTTTTATTATGGTAGTTGATGGTCCCTGATGAGTGGCATGTCAGTGCTGCAGAGTGCGGAGGACACACACTCAGCCCACACCCGGGGGTTCCGCCCAGACCATCTATGCGGTGCACTCCCAGAAGACGCGAGGGCTGAACGAGGACTTACATTCAGGCATAGTTAATGGGTTACTCCCATGTCCTGGGCTTTGTGTTAGGGTTAATAAGATGGGCAGGACCCTGCCACTGCCTTCCAGGAACCCAATGTGGTGGTGGAGATACCAGTTATGGAATTGTGGACACAGTTATATAGTAACAGTGTAGGATCAAAGCAGTGATAGTGATCTGCACTTAGTATTGTGGGGGCCTCAAAGAGGCTCTTAGCCCAGCTGCAAGGAAAGGGGGTATTGGGTAATGATCATTTCCAGGTCCAGTTTGCACTCAGCTGGCCACCTGGTGGTGGTGGTGTGAGGATGGTTTCTGTGTGGCAATTAGTGTGTATGGAGATGGAAGTAGCTTTCGGAGACTGCTGACACCAACTTCTCCTCTCCTGTCCTGGATGCCTTCCAATGTCCCTCATATGTTCCGCTTTCCTCCAAAGAAGCGACCTGGTCATACTAGAACATCTTTTAATGCTTTTATCCCAGCTGTCCCTATGTCCACCATCCTCTAGGTGTTGCTTCTTGCTGAGTTAGGACGGGAGATCTCAGCATCTTGTCACTCCATACAATTTGGACACATCTGATGGGTGTCAACCTCATCCAGACTGACGGTCACATTAGCAGTCTGGAGTAAGCCTGTGCTCATGCTGTGCTTGGAGTCTCTGTGCAGTGCTGGGCTAGTGGAGATCCCTCGCCTGCGAGATGTGGTTTGGGTTCCAGCTCTAGTTCCTCCACAAGCAGCACATTTGTATCTTGGTCTTATAATCTGCTGAAAGAGTGACTTCCAATGTGACTTTTACCTCAAAGATTCTAGATTCTGAACTTTTCTACATTTAATTTTGATGAGCTGGAAATCAAAGCTTGAGTGACAGGCCTGTTCATCCTTTCCTAATTTACCCAATGAAGAGCCATCAGGGAGCCTGGGTTTTCTTCAGCCTTTTCACTCCATTTAACAACTGGAATGAAAAACACCACTAAGAAGCGAGGTTGCTCTTTAGGATTTTCGGAACAAATGGAGTAGCGCCCAGTGCTTGGTGGACAGAGTAGTGCCCTCTCCAACCACAAAGTGTGATCCTGTGGGGCTGGTGAGATGAGACAGCTTCTTTGGCCCTGGTGGGACTCCTCCTCCTGCCGGTGTGGATCTAGAATGTCCTGTCCCATCTCACTTGTTTGAGACAAGGTCTTGCTATGTTGTCTAGTCTGGTTTTGAATTTGTAACTCAAGCGATACTCCTGCCTCTGCCTCCCAAGTACTTGGGACTACAGGCATGCACCGCCATGCCCAAATTTTTGATCCAGGACTCACTTACCTCTTCACTCCTTCCAACTGTCTTAGCTCCTTTCCTCCAGTCAGGAATATAAAGGAAGATGACGTGGTGGGTGGGTTGTTCTTATTTCCAGCTATGATGTGTCTCTGTGTGCTAGGCAGCGTTCATGTGCATTAGCCCATTTGATCTTTCAAAGTATGTGAGGTTGGCATTGCCAACTTCTACCATGAAGTCAGTGGCCTGGGGGAAATAAGTGACCGGTCCAAGCTCTTGGTACCTTATTGATTAAAAGCCCGAGGCAGTGTCATGGACTTAATATGACCTGGTTGTTTTAGTGCTTGTGAGATGCAGTCTTTTCTGACGAGGGTGGATCAAATTTGATTTAAGTGAACATATGTGACACCTTTTATGGGACGTGGGGTCCTGAGGCTTAGAGTTCATACAAGTCCAGGGAACAGTGAAGTGGAGAGTGAGGCAGAATGGGTGGTATTTCCCCAGGATGAATGCTGAGATGTATGGGAAAGGAGTGCATGGGGAGCACTCCAACCACGCATGGGGACAGACGCCGTGCTCCAGTAACAGAGCAGGTGCTGCTAGACCTCTGGGACGAGGGGCTGGTGCTGTGCACCCAGGAGCCACATAGGATGTGGCTGTTGCATATGTATACTCAAAATCTTGGTTGTTGAAATAATTCTTGGCTCTCTTGAAATGAAAGAAGGTATTTTGGATGATTAGAGTTCTTTACGGGCCAAGAAACGAGGAAGAGCTCAGAAGAACATGCTGCTTCCTCTGTTCCCTTCCAGCATCTGGAGCCCTGCAGGGAGTGGCGCTCTGGGTTGGGGGTAGGACCCTGGCATTCAGCTGGGATCCTGCACTATCACCCCTTCCCTGTGCTTGCTTGGCTCACCAGGAGGCAGACTCAGAGGCAGTGAGGGGAAGAGAGGGGAGGAGACTAGGTGCTAACTGACTTGGATTAAGTGATAACTTGATATATTTTGCTTGACTTTAAAATTGAAAGTTAACCTACTTAATCATGTTGTAATAATTAAAATGAAGTCCTAGAGCAGTTTGGCACACAGTAGGCTCTTAAACTTATTAACTTAGATGAAGTGTATTAATCAGAGTTTTGCTGCAGGATCAAGCAACTCCAAAATCTCCAAAGCTCATAGCAGCATGCACTTAGCTCTTGCCCATGTTACAGGAGAGCTGTAGTCCTCCACTGGTGGATGGGCTAGGCTTGGAGGATTGGCTCAGTTCCAGTTGTCTTCTAAGTCCCAGGATGAGGGAGCATCCTCTGTCTGGACATGTTGCTCTCATGGGGGAGGGCAAGTGCTTGGGGTGAGGAAGGTGAAGAAGCAAATCATAGCGGTTCCTTTAAAACTTCTGCTTGGATGGGTCTGTGGCATATCTGCTCCTGTCCCACTGGGCAGAGCTTGTCATGTGGCTGATAACACGGTCTATGGAGGGACAAGGAATTCTGCCTATAGAGACCAGCACAACCACAGGAAGGGAGCAAAATAGTACAGTCTGTCAACCATGTTAAATCATTCAACCAACAGTCCACTACTTACTTCGTAGCAGGGTCTTTAGAAGCCTGCAGAAGGGAGCTTATTATTAACAGAGGACGTAGATGACTGAAGGAGAGGTTTCCAGGCGACAGGATATGAGTCTGTTGGAGGGCTGAGGTTTCAGCAAGAACAGGAAGAATCTCCTAGTGGTAGGCTTGATAGCTAAGCAAATCCTGAAGACTAAGTAGGAGTGATCAGGGAAGATTGGGGCAGGAAAGGAAAATTTGCAGAGGGAACAGAATGCGCAAGAGCCAAAGAATCAAGTGAAGACTTGATGTTTCCTGAAAACTGCCAATATGGAAGTCTGCTTGAAGCATTTGGTGTGGAAGGAGCAGCCCTTTGAGGGCTCTTTGAAGAGTCAGCAAGGGAGTGCCATGTCCAATGTGCAGTTTGGAGATATCATTGGCCCCAGTGTGAGAGTGGATTGGATGTGGGTAGGACTTGGCAGAAGCCAAGTAAGAGACCCTTGCAGCAGGCAAGGCAAGGCGTGGTGAGATCCGGAGCCCACGTGGTGTAGTGGGGAAGAGAGAAGTGGATGGTGACAGAGATGGGGGAGGTGGAACTGGCTTGGCCATTGAGGTGGTTGAAGGAGAAGGGCAGTCAAATATGCCTATAGGTTCCTGGCTTTGGAGCCACTGGTGGTCATGAGTTAATACAAGAAAGCACCCCAGGGAGAATTATGAAGGTGCCTCCCTCCCACCCTCTCCCTCCCTCTTTTCTACCCTTCCTCTCTCCCTCCTCCCTGCCTTCCTCCTTCCCTTCTCTCCTTCCTTTTTCCCCTCTTCACTTTAGTCTAGTCCAAGCTGCTGTAGCAGAGAGACCCTATAATACAGTAATTTAGACAGAATACTTAATTTCTCTTTCACATAATGGTTTGGATTTGTGGTGGCAAGTCCTCCATTTCTAACATGTGGCTCCCAGGACTGCTGGGGTGGCAGGCACTTCTTAGCAGGAGCCAGGGAGGCAGAGTTTAGGCAGCTGCTTGTCTGTGGAGAGGTGACCTGGAACTTGCACACACCACTTATCCTCACATACCTTTGTCCTGAACCTGATCACAGGGCCAGGTCAGTGTCAAGAGGCCACACAGTGCAGTGCTTGGCTGGCTTGGCTGGCCAGATTAAAGCCTGGGGTGCTCTGTGCCTAGGGAAGGAGACAGCTGTTTCTGTCTTCAGTGGGATAAGGCATCCAGATGGGGCAAAGTTGTGTATTTGCGACTAGTCAGAGTGGAGATCTACACAGGAAACGCAGATAAGGAGCTGATAAGGGTTGACAGGTACTTTTACTTATAGGAGCTTTTTTTCTATTCAAATGACTGGTCCATCCCAGAAACCTGATCCACCAGGAGGACCAGGACCCTCCTTCAGCACTGCGCTGGTGCCATCAGAGCAACAGGTGGGCTGTGAGACACCCAGAAGCTCACGTTAGGGCTGTGGAGGGTGGACAGACCTGAGAGAAAGAAGAGTGTTTCTGACTCACCTGCACAGCTAGGGCAGAGAACGCGACCACAGCTCTGGAGGACACACAGATCCATGCGGGCAAGTGGCCCACTCCATGTGCACAGGGGCCTGGGTTATGGCAGCTAATGATGACCAGGCCATGAGGGAAGCCCACCTGGGCAGGGGCAGCACTGGCATGTATTACCTCCTCATGGGAAAGGGGGACACATTGCTGCCCCTTCGTACCCTTTGGAGGAAAACAAACAAGAATGCCATCATATTTTTAGGTATCAGAATGGCCCATCTGTCTGGTCACCCTGACCCTAACAGAGATGAAGATTCAGGAACCGTGGTAGCCAAGAAGTAAAATACTCTGGCCAGGGCAGGAATTCACTGGAAGGCGGATGATCAACTCAGAGAATCAATGCTGCAGAGCAAGGCTCCAAAAATTGGCAGACACTTAAGGCAGTGTCTACTATTCTTAGTTAAGCCTTTTATTTTTTAACCCAAGTTTATCAAGAAGATGAACAGTTCCTACTTCTGGAATAAGGCAAGATGCAAGCTCCATTTTCTTCATCTTTAAACCATTAGCCAGAATACGTTGTCCCCATCTTGATGATCAGGGGCACTCAGGGACACTCATACTTTCTTTTCTTGTCTGGACCATGAACCAGTCCTAGCAGAGATGCTGGCACACCCTGTTCATCTATAGTTAGAAAACCTGCCCATTAGTTGTCTCTAATAAGAATGCCTTATGAAATTGGGACAACGTGTTAAAAGTGCAAAAACAAACAATGAATTTCTTAAAGAAGTCATAACTTGATGGCAGGAAAAGGAAGATTTGTATTGTCATCAGAATAAAGAAATATCTTAATGGTCGGAAGGCCAAGATATGCTGGGGAATGAGCAATTTGTCACATTGTGCCGGGAAACTTGCGTTAAGGATGGGCAAGCTTTGTACGAAATTTCTGAAGATGCCTGTCTCCAACAACCATTTCCCATGACCTTCAGCAGTCACCTTTGTTTCTCTAAAATGGGACTGTAGCTGTAGATCTGCCTCTCAAAGATGCTGGCAGGAATAGCTTACAACTAGTAGGAAAAGGAGCTTGCTTTGAAAAAAAGGAAAGTGCTAAAATAAGAACAGCCTTGCCTTAGCGTCTGCTTTTGTTATTCTTGCAGGAACACAGTTTGTCATATATAGAATCCTTTACATGAGAATTGGGGCAGAACCTTATTTTACCACACACAGGGAGGCACTGTCTGCACTCTGGGCTGACCTCCCCCAGCCTGATGATCCTCAGCTACCCCTGGTGACCCTCCGAGGGCGAGTGCTGCTCCAAGCTGTCACTCCTCACTGTACCTTCCGGCAACTTCCTGGTGGCTGGCCGGGAGCTATTGCTTGCATCTGGGTCCACCTGCTAAGAAAAGCCTCTCAGGTTCATTTGTTCATTCATTGATTCTGCATTTTTTTGAGCTTCAGCTATTTCTGTGGCTTTGCTGTAGACTGGGGATAGACTCAACCAAAACCTGGTCCCTACCCTCAGGGCCTTTGTAGTTAAAAACCTAGTTCATGATAAGTTTCTCCAGATCAGGGCTGGACTTATTATGTTGCCAGAACTTAGGGCAGTGTTTAAAAATACTTTATTGATTGCATTAAAATTAGATAATTGAAGAGAGTCTTCCTGGGGATTAGGGCACAAAAAAAAAAAAAAATTGAATGAGGACTCCTTCCTCACAAACACAGAAGACCACTCATGATCCACAGGGTGCCATCCAGGCTGCCTTCAGTCAGGAATTCATTTTTTTTTTTTAATAAAAAAGAGCAGATAATGAGAGAGAAAAAGAGAAGCATTTTTTATTTAGTTTTTCATGTGACATTCGTTCCTTGGATACTTCACTGTGTATGCGGTGCTGGGGTTTGAACTTGAATACTCGCGCATGCTGGGCAAGCACTGTAACCGCCAAGTCACTGCTCCAGCCCAGGAATTCGTTTTTTTTAATTTATTTTTTAAGAGAGAGAGAATTAAATTTTATTTATTTTTCCATTTGGCCTTTGTTTCTCTGACACTTAGTTGTGTACGTGGTGCTGGGACTCAAACCTGGGTCCTCATGCAAGCCAGGCAAGCGCTCCAACTGCTGAGCCACTGCTCCAGCCCTAGGCATTCATTTTTTTTTAAACTTAGTTTAGGAGGTCTGATTTTTACAGATGTACTTCACCTCTTCTATCTTCTGCTTTCTAAACTGCCTCTCCAGTTTTCTGGAACACCTGCTGCAGTTTGGAGGATGAAAGGCAGATTCTTTCTGTGCCTCTGTAAATGTGTATAAGAGCCTCAAGACTCGAATTGCAGTGCTGGCCTCAGCGAGCTGCCTCCCTGTGTGTACAAGACCTCTGTGCGTCTCACCAATTCCCAGGAGCTTCTGCGGCTACACATCCAGATATTTCCCCAGACGGAGGGAAGAGCACACCTACACACTTGCAGTCAGATGGCAGAAATATTACAGGATGGTTGGAGCAGACATGTGGTCCCAGAGAAGGCCGCATGAGCCCTCTCAAGGCATTTGGGTTTTATCCTGAGGGGCTGGGGAGTCAATGGAGGCCTTACAGCAAGAAACTAAAGTGATTGGATGATATGTGCTTCAAGAGAAATACTCTAGAACACTGGGAAGAAGGGACTGGGGAGACCACTGTTAGGCTCTGCTAAACACCCATGGTGATGAAGTGTGCTATGACAGACGACGCTTCGGAGCCTGCCTGTCACCTGCTGCCCAGAGATCTTAGGCAGGACACACACATTTTCTAAGCCTCAGTGTCTTCATCTATAACACAGGAACAGCAATGCCTACTTTATGGGATTTTTTAGAGAATTCATTAAGATGCTGTATGGCTAGTATATGCAAAGTCTTGGGTTCAGTCCCCAGCACTGGAAAAAAAGAAAAACAAATGTTACAAGAAGTTTAGCACAATCTCTGACACTTAGTAAGTGCCTGACAACCATTATCTATGAAGAGGAAATAGAAAATTAGAAACCTGATTTGAGGGAGTGACTAGGAATGGGGAGGGATCATTTGAAAGAGATTTAGACTTAGAGACCACCTTAGTGTAGTCAGAGATGGGGAAATTGCCCAGGTCAGGATTTGGGCAATATGGATAAGTGGGCACGGGAGCTGGGGGTGAAGGACAGTGAGTTTATGAGAGTTGGGGTGGGAAAGAGATAATCATAGGGGCTTATACCTATCGACCTTGAAACACTGTTGACATGCAAATGAGGCATAAGGGACTTGAAGGTATGAGAAAGAACTGGCAGTTGGAACCATAGGAATGGATAAGATTTCTTAGATCAAATAACAAAGAGGCCAAAAATTTTAAAAGTTTCTCTCTGGCATTCAGAGTTATAGTCACACATTTGTTTATTGTTTTTTTTTTTCATTTTTTATTTTTTATTTGATGGAAACAGATACAATTAAGGAGGAAACATTATCAAACTATCAATAGTCAATGTATGTATACTTAGTTATCCAGGGCTAATGCCAAATCATGGATGCCCAGGTTGGGATTCCCCTGTTGCTGTTCCCCCAAAAGAACTCCTGCGTTAAATGGGTATCTCATGGAGGAATGACATCTGTTTTTGAGATTGTTCCCCCATATTCCCACTCTCCAGTCTCCTAGGAGTTCTTCATACCCCCTCTCTCCTCCCCATCCTCCACCCTATGCCTCCTAGTAACCTAGGGAGCCTTTCCCCTATTGCGTTGAGAATCATACAATTTGAAGTTATTGTTAGCTTAGCCGTCTAACATACTGTTTCCCCATATATTCTAGTTTCCACAGATGAGAGATACCATTTGACCCTTGAGTCTCTGAGATTGGGATACTTCACTGAGCATAATTCTTTCTATCTCCATCCATTTGATTTCAAAAGCCATAATATTGTCTTCTCGAATGGCCGAGTAGTATTCCATTGAGTATATATACCAAAGTTTTTGTATCCATTCGTCGAGTGAGGGGCATCTGGATTGATTCCATAATCTAGCTATAGTAAATTGAGCTGCTATAAACATTGATGAAGCCATGTCACTATAATATGCTGATTCTAACTCTTCTGGGAAAATACCCAGGAGTGGGATAGCTGGGTTGTAAGGTGGTTCCATCCTTAATTTTTTGAGGATTCTCCATACTGCTTTCCATAGTGGCTGGACCAGTTTGCAGTCCCACCAGCAGTGTAACAGTGTTCCTCTTTTCCCACAGCCCCTCCAGCATCTGTTGTTGTTTGAATTTTGCATTTTTGCCACTCTAACAGGAGTGAGGTGTGGTATCTCATTGCAGTTTTGATTTGCATTTCTCTTATAACTAATGATGTAGAGCATTTTCTCATATTTTTATGGGCTTTCTGCACTTCCACTGGAGAGAAATTTCTTTTAAGTTCCTTAGCCCATTTATTGATTGGATTATTTGTGATTTTAGAGTTTAGTTTCTTTAGTTCCTTGTATATTCCGGATATTAGCCCTCTGTCCGAGGTGTAGCAGGCAAAGGTTTTCTCCCATTCTGTAGGTTCTCTCTTGATGCTCTTGACTAGATCTTTAGCTGTGCAAAAACTTTTTAGTTTAATTGCATCCCTTTCATTTATTCTTGATTTTACAGCTTGAGCCATGGGAGTTTTGTTAAGGAAGTAGCTGTCAACTCCTATAAGCTGTAGTGTTGACCCTACTTCTTTTTCAAGTAAGTTTAAAGTTATTGGCTTAATATCCAGGTCTTTGATCCATTTAGATTTAATTTTTGTGCAGGGTGAAAGATAAGGATCCAGCTTCAGCTGGCTACACATGGCTGTCCAATATGTCCAACACTATTTGTTGAACAGGCTATCTTTCTTCCATACTATACTTTTGCCCCCTTTATCAAATATCAGATAGTTAAAGATATGGGGGGTTTGTCTCAGGATCTTCTATTCTGTTCCACTGATTCTCAATTCTGTTTTGATACCAATACCATGCTGTTTTTGCTACTACGGCTCTGTAGTATAATTTCAGGTCAGGGATTGAGATACCCCCTACTTCTTCTTTTCTATAGAGTAATGTTTTGGCTAGTCTGGGTCTCCTATTATTCCATATGAACTTGAGAATTGCTTTTTCTATATCTGTGAAGAATGCCATAGTTATCTTGATGGGGATTGCATTGAATCTATATAGGGCTTTGGGTAGAATGGCCATCTTGATTATATTGATTCTGCCTAACCATGAGCATGGAATGTTTTTCCATCTACTCAGGTCTTCTGTAATTTCTGTCTTTAGTGTTAGATAGTTTTCTTTGTAGAGGTCCTTAACTTCTTTTATAAGGTTAATGCCCAAGTATTTCATTTTTTTGGAAGTGATGGTGAATGGGAGAGATTTCCTGATTTTTTCTTCTGCGGATTTGTTGCTGGAGTAAAGAAACGCTAGTGATTTACTGGAGTTGATCTTGTAGCCAGCTACTTTCCTGAAAGTACCTATAAGTTCTATGAGTTTTCTGGCCGATGTTAATGGGTCTTCTAGGTATAGAATCATGTCATCAGTGAATAGAGATCACTTAACTTCCTCTTTTCCTATACGAATACCTTTGATTTCCTTGTCTTGCCTGATAGCTCTGGCAAGAGTTTGAAGGATAGTCACACATTTGTATCAGGCGGTTAGACTCCAGTATAAAAAGTACTAGAGTTTTGGGCATCTGGAAAATAGTAGAATAGAAAAGCAAAACTATTTTAAACCCGCTAAGGGATAGGACCCCAACTCAGGATACTAACACAGTGTCCTGGGGATGGGAGCCAAAGGGATGGCATTCCCAAGTCAGACCCGTGTGTCCCTGGGACACTGGAAATCCTCACCCCGCCTCCAGTCAGCTCTCACCTCTAAAGAGCCTGATCTGTGGGTGGGGTGGGAGTCCTAGAAGAGGCATTTTTTGAAGTTGGGTGGATAACAGCATCACAGTTTCCAAGTTGGGTTCATCATGTGTGAGGCCTGTAGGAAGCACTATCCAGCCTTCAGGAGAGGAGCTGGTATCAGGGCCCCAGGAAAGGAGGCTCAGTAACAATGGAGGGCCTGGGTTGTGCATCAGGACACAAGGTAGAAACAGCCCCCTGTAAGGTGGACACAGGCTATGAGAAAGAGACGACGTTCAGCAGGTGCAGTCTAGAGTCAGGGCCAGGGCCAGAAGACAGTGCTAGCCCCCATGCTTAGAATGGGAAAGGGGGAGGCAGGGAAGCAAGGCAGGATTAGTATCTCAAACACTACACCTGTCCCAGTGGAGTTTGCTCTCTGAAGCTGCCTGATGAGGTGACATTTAATGACCCTGTGAGTGGGCATCGTGATGCTCCCTTTACCGGGAGCACTACAGGTCTCATGGCAATGGGGTTCAGGATAAGTCAGGGCAGGCTTGGGAGCTGGGCGGTATTCATCTTACAGCAGGAAACCCAAAGCACCGAAGCAGAGATGGCCATTTTTTAGCCTTTGTCCTTGTGGTCCTCAAGAATCCAATATGCTGACGTTGACTTGGAATTCCTAGAACTGTCCCTGCCAGCTCTGCAGCTCACTCCTCGGAGCGATTTCTTGGTATGCGGGTTCATGCATGCTTACGCATGCATGCACTCACACAGGGCGGCTCTCTCTTTCTGATTTCTGGGAGGTGCATAAGTCATGTGCAGCAATGAGCATAACTGACACTGTCCCTGTTAGCTCTGAATGGTACAGTCCAACATCACTCTGTAGTTTCAGCCCATTCTGCTCTGTTCGCGCTCTCCATCTCGCCCTGGGCAGCTCAGAGGCTATTCCTTTCATTTTTTTTAGGACTGAGGACTGAACTCAGGGCCTTGCACATGCTAGGCAAGCCCTCTGCCACTGAGCAGCAACAGCAGCAGCAACTAGAAGTGCTGAGTACTTAGTGTATACCAGACATTATCTAAGTACTTAGGGTGAAGTGCCATTGAACTCTCAGATAACTCCACAAGGCAGGTACTGTTATTCTGGTTTTACTTGCAAGGAAACTGGAACAGGTGAGTTGATAGATGTGCCTGAGGTCAGACACCTAGGGAGTGGTTGGACCTGGGTTCTCATTCAGGACAGCTCTGGAATCCATGCTTCCAACTGTCATGGGGTGGAAAGGCATTCCTTGGCCTTGGAATCTGTTTGTCCTGGAAGAAGCTGAGAAGCAATCACTAACTGCTGTTAATGATTGATTAAGAGAGTCCAGTGGCTCGCTTGCTCAGATGGCTAATCTCATTAACGGAGAACGCAGCCCGGGAGGAGGTGATTTTTAGTAATCATCTAGGGAACAAAACCCCAATGCAGCTCTTCCAACATAAATAAAAGAATGATAAACAAGTAACATTTAAGTCCCCATGACATTTCCATGTGGCACCTGTCTCCTCTGCTGGTTTATTTGTCCTAGAAAATGTAGGACTTGTGATTTCCCTGGTGGCATCTGTAGGGAGTGGAGCAGACAGGGAAGGTGGAGCGGTGCTTGTGACGGATTATCCAGCCTCAACTGCTGCTAACTGAAGCTACTTCCCCTCTCTGTTCCTTTTTTGTCATCTGAAAAATTGGGCTGTGAATAAAGATTTGAAGAAGAATTGAGAAGTTAGGAAGCAGTGTCAGAATGATTGCAATAAAATTTAAGGAGAGACTATAAAGAAATGTTTTCCTAATCCCACCATGTGAGCCAGGGAGAGTGAAATTGACCACCTCAGCCTGGGAGTGGGAAGGGGAATGTGGAACTGAGCTTCCAGATGGAATGTTCTGCCATTGATGGGGTCATCTGTATAATGTGCCGTCCATCAAAGCTGCTGGTAGTGGTGGTCTCTGGGGTGCAGGAGCTCCAGATTGGAAATGGGAAGGGCAAAAAGCGAGGTAGGATTAGTTCTGTCATCTGCTGTCCTGATCTAGTCTTTTCTCACAACGTCCACCCTGTGGGCCTGAGGTGAGACTCTCCCCAAGCTGCCTGAGTTCTTGTGTTCACTTCAGATCCTCTTCCCTCTCTCTTTGGATCCCTTGTTTCTGCCTCTCGTTGTATTTTTATTTCTGCTCCTAACAGATGTTTCCAGGCTGGAAATCCTCCCATTCTACTGAGGACATTATGGTCCAGTTGCTTGCAATTGCTAAGTCTCACCGTTGAGTTCACACAGACCCTTCCGCATACTCTGCTGGTCTGCCTTGCGATCGCTGATGCTTCTGTCTTTCTTGGTCATCAAGCCTCAGTTTGGACCTTTTTGCCACTTAAACTTCTCATGTGCTTTTTAGACTTTTTTTTCTCTTCCTTTGGTAACCCTTCAAAGCTTTAGAACTTAGTCTACTGCTTTTGATCTGAAATAAAGACTTCTCCTTTATCTCTGTTCCCTTTTACATGGTCACCAGCAGGAAGGGAAGTCACCTCCTCTTCCAGTCATACTTCCTGACTTCCTTGTCACGTTTGTGGACTGTTTGTTGAGTACCTGTGCACTTCGCCAGCCAGGGCAGCAAGGTAACACACACTGCTTCCCTGGAAAGGCATCAAGATAAGTAGTTGCAAAATCAATCACTACGATAGATGTCTAGAAGGAAACACTAGGTCTACTTGGCACAGGGAGGACGAGATGGATGAATTGGTCAAGAAGCCTTTTAGCTGGATTTTGAAGGATAAGAAGAGTTTCCCAAGGAGCTAGAGAAAGCGTTCCAGGAACAGGGAACACATATGCAAAAACCTAGAGGTGTGAAATAGCACGTCCCATCTGGGGACGCCTGGTGCTTAAATAGAGGTGCTTCAAAGAGGCGAGAGGCAAGGGGAAGGGGAAGCAGGTGGTGGAGAACCTTGGGTGCTTTGCCAAGGGTCTTCAGGGTCATGAAAGACAGATGAAGTGTTTCTAAGAAAGAGAACCAAAGCAGTCAGATTTAGAAGATCACCTTCGCTTAAGCAAGGCGAGCGTACCAGTGTCGACAGTTGGTGTGCAGGGAGATCAGACAAGAGGTCATTGTCACTCTGTAAGCAAGAAACAGGCCCAAGCAAAAGCAGGGAGGTTAAAGAGGAGAGGGAGAATCTCGACAATGTTAAGAGGTGACCACCTGGATCTGGGGAGTGAAGGTAGGTGTCTGGAAAAGACAGCCAGGTGGACATTGAGGTGGTCAGTTCCAGCAGAGAAGATGGGCAGCAAAGGTTGGGGAAGGGAGGCGGGAAGGCATGGTGGCGCCGGCAGGGACTGCGGGGTCATGGGCCCTGTGTGGACATGTGCGTTGTGTTTTGCAGCTGTGGTGGAAGGCCTCCAGGTCACAGTGCCCGACAAGAGGAAGGTGGCCATGCTCTTCCAGCCCACTGTGCTCCGCTGCCACTTCTCCACCTCCTCCCATCGGCCTGCGGTTGTGCAGTGGAAGTTCAAGTCCTACTGCCAGGACCGCATGGGGGAGTCCTTGGGCATGTCCTCCCCCCGGGCCCAGTCGCTCAGCAAGAGAAACCTGGAATGGGACCCGTATTTGGACTGTTTAGACAGCCGGAGGACTGTTCGAGTGGTGGCTTCAAAACAGGGCTCAACAGTGACCTTGGGAGATTTCTACAGGGGCAGAGAGATCACCATTGTTCATGGTATGCATGGAGTCCAGGGAAGGGGAGGGAAGTCAGTTCCATTCTTCAGACACAAGGGAACGTCAGCCTGTCACTCTTTCAGCCCTCAAGAATCCAATTTTATGGGAGGGGGAGCATCAAGAGACCTAGAAACCTGCTCTAGTGGGTTGACAATGGGAGGAAGGGGGACAGTGTGGCACCCAGAGAGCACAGAGGACAGCTGTGGACGTCCGTCCAGAGCTTGTGTGCAACCAGGCAAATGTCCCGTGCCTTGGCATCGCCTTCATGGCCCTTTCCCAGGCTGACGAAGCGGACTTTGCTCAGCGCCCTGCGCGGAGGAGGGATACAGCACACAGGTTGTAGAGCGGGCCGATGCGTGGCCTGAGCCCCATGGGCTCCGTATCAAGTTCACCCTGTCTCCTGCTCCCTACATATTTGGATAAGCAAAGGTCCCAGGAGTCTGATATGACCCCTTTGATTATTCAGGTTGTGAAGAATTCCTGTGTCCTCAGCTTATTTCTAGGAGTCCAGAATTACTCTGGAACTTGCCTAGTTCTTAGGGGCCTACGTAGGCCTGGCTGAAAGTCACCACCTTCCCAGACCGGACCAGAGCGAGGCTGGTCTGTACGGTGCTCCTGCTCCGGCCTGAGGGAGGCCAGTTTCTGTTATTGTTTCATTGGTTTTGTTTTCAATGAAGCAAACAGCTTTCAATCACCCCCTGGGCAGAGACAGAGGTCTGAGACACCCCTCCCCAACCCGCTGCCCATTGCTTCTCCTTCTGAGGACAGTCTGAGAGCAGGGTCCTTGTTTTTGTGGTGACAGATGCAGATCTTCAAATCGGAAAGCTCATGTGGGGAGACAGTGGTCTCTACTACTGCATCATCACCACCCCCGACGACCTGGAGGGGAAGAACGAGGACTCCGTGGAGCTGCTGGTGTTGGGTGAGTGAGAGCCAGAGCAGCACATCCCTCAGACAGGATCTCTACCCCTCTGTCATGTCTGTACACACGTGGACCTGCTTTAGGACAGCAGCTTTGCATCACTGCTGAAGGCTGTGTCCCCAGGGTTTGTGCTTTCTAACCTTTTCCCTCCTTTCCACTTTCACCATCAACCCGGCCTCATTATTGCTCCTTACTTGTCATTTTATGTGTGAATTGTTGAAGTGGGGTGGAGACCAAGGAGAGAGGAGGATCCTTTGGTGCATGCACACCTCTGCAGACCTCCTTTCCCACTCACTCGCTTCCCTTAAGACAATCAGGCAAGGTGGCTGTGAACCAGAGACCAGCAGAGGCTGTGCCACGCAGAGAGCTGTTGGGGAGATGTCCTAGTGTTTAACGGGAAGGGAAATCCTGGAATCCTAAAGGTGTCAGCCTTACTCTCAAAGCACATACTTTTAATCCTTATTAACGCCAGTTTCTTCCTAACTGAAAGCCTCTCCCTGGTGCAGTGGAGGAATGTTCTGGAAATGACCTCCTGGTCTGAAACTGAAAATTGCACATTTTGTGCTCTGCAAATGTTGGCTGAATAAGAAAATTAGAATAAAACATACAGAAACTGCATCAACTGCAGGAGAAAGGGTAATTGAAGATATCCACTTGAGGCCAGTTTTCAAAAGAAATTACATTTTTTGTAGCTTCCAAAAACATCAGGTGACAGGAATTTGGAGAACAGGTAAGAGTGCTTTGTTTTAAAGGCAAGTGAGGTTGAAGAATGGATTTTACCCTTTGCGGGAAACTCAATTGGCAGGGGTAAAATGGCATTTTCTATTTAGAATATCAGAAAAAATTTGTTCTGATGCCTTAGCATGTATTTTACAAATTGGACTAAAGGTAACATTGGTCACCTTGTTAGAAATCTGACTTAATCTTGGGATCCAAAATATAAAGTAACTGCCAAGACTTGCAGAAGAATGGAAATCTTATGGCTATTCTAAAGGAAATAAAAAAGCGAAGGACTTATATTGATGTTGCAAAAGAACATAGGGAGATGAGATTTGAGATCTGCTGTGGCTCTGTAAATCAGGAGGGAGTAAAGAAGATTAATTTTGCTTAATCACACAACTCTGCTAGCCAAGTTTGGAGGAACAGTGGCTCATTGAGCCTGCAATTAGCTAATTGTGAGCACAGTTATTTGGCCAGGGTGGCCATTTGCAGAGAGTGATTGTCTGTGAAGGAAAAGGAGGCCAGGTAAAAACCACTTTAAATCATTTGGTTCCAGTTGTTCTGCAAACGGGGGAAATGAACAGAGGGAAAGCTGTCATCTGAGGTTGTGAGGAATGGTGTGGAGGGCATCCTCTGTATCATAGCAGACAAAGCAACTGGGTTGAGGATGCTATTCTCAGGGCCCAAAGGGGCCAGCAGCGGGCGAGTGAAAGGAGGGCTTGGGAACAATGAGCAGTGGTGGGAGGAATCAGCCACTCTGAACAGAATCATGAGGGACAAGCGGGGAGGCTCCACATCAAAGCTCCTCACAGGAGAAGCAGCACATCTAAAGAGATACGGGCTTTGGCTCCTGGGAGGAGGCGCCGTGTGCTGCTGTGTCCACACTGGAAACGCTGAAAGGGGGATAAATTTGCCGTGGAAACATCGAAGGGCAGCACTACTTGAGTTACTTCTTTTGAGGGTTTAGTTTGAAATCTGTGAAAATGTTCCGGGTGCATAAAGTACTGAATGCAGAATTCCAAGCCTTGGTCTTGATTCTCCTCTGTAAAAGCTTTGAAAGTACTGTCCCAGTTTTCAACACTCTATTTGTTTGGTTGTTCCTCTTTGATGGGTTCTTTTGTGACCAGGAAAGCAACCTGGTTCTGAGGCTGGCCCCTAAGGAACCAGAAACGTCAGTGCAGAGATAGCCGGGTCTTTGATTTACTAATGACCACGTCCATGAGCCACTGGCTCAGTCCCTGAATTTTATGAGGACTGCTTGGAGGATTTGTTCTAGAGAAAGAGAACTTAGATCAGGGACCGTGGAAAATGTCTCCCCATACTTGAGGTGAAATTGTACTAGAGGGATTGGAAGCAGGCTGTCTGGCAAGGCAGAATGAGCTGGGAGTGGAAGTTTGGGGTGGGTTGGTCTTGAGGGGAAGAAGGCTGGTTAGCAACTGGAGAGTCCAGACCTGGAAGCAACGTCTGGGCAGCAGCGAGAGCTGGGTCCTGCAGGCATTGCAGAGGGCTGCAAGTTTTGCAGCAGGTATTCAACCAGGCCCTGTGCAGAGGAAAAAGCGCTCAGCTAAGTGACTTTTGAGCTTTATTTGCAATTCTAAAACTGTTGGGTTAAAAAGTCGATGGACAGAGTGATGGTGAATAAGAAAATAACTCCCCGGAAATCCATCCTCTGCACAGACACGGCCAGGGTGACAGGAGCGTGGAGGGTGATGCTCGTTCACAAGGGAACCAGAGCACATATGCTGCGCTAGTGCAGCAGGTCAGGGCTAATGGGACGAATCTCACGCCTGATGGTCATTTTTTTTTTTTTAAAGAGAGAAGGACAGTGAGAGAGACAGAGACAGAATCAATTTTTGTTGAGTTTTTCACATGGCTTTCGTTGCTCCAACACTTAGTTGTGTATGTGGGTGCTAGGGTTTGAACCCGCGTACTTGCGTATGCCAGGCAAGCGCCATAACCGCCAAGCCACCGCTCCAGCCCCAGCCTGATGGTCATTTGAATGAGCAGCCACTCTGGTTCTCAGAGACAGGGAGCAGAAAACTGGTTGGATTTCAGATTTATTAGTAAGGAAAGATGACTTACAAAGATGAGCTGGATGCAGAGTTATTGGGAATTTAGTTTCCTGAGTATATTCACAGGTGGGGATGGAGAGGTTGTTGGGGCAAGACTGAGTTGTCACATGTGTGACATTAAGAAGTGTGGACTTCATCCTGAAGACTCTCAGAGCCACTGAAGAAGCCTTAACAGAAGGACAAGATTAGGTCTCAGAACCAGAACCATGATTAGCAGCAGGGTCAGTGAGGCCTCAAAGAGAGAGACCCAGAGCAGAGGACATGAACGCAATGGCTGCGGCCACACGAGTGAAAAGTACGGGATTCTGAACCCACATAGGGAATCACAAACGCGGAACCTGGAACGTTGCTCAGGCTGAAGCCCTGAATCTTGATGATCAACATAAAAGGGGAAATGAGAGGAGAGATGGGTCAAACAGGGCATCATGATTTCTCCTGGCTGAGCGACCAGCTGGCCATCAGTGGAGGAGATGCAGGTGAAAAGCAGGTTAAGGAGGCAGGAGAATGAGCCAGTTGGGGACATGCTGAATGTAAGATGCCAAGGGTCACTGAAGTGGAGGTATCTGCTGACAGTGGGAGGGTTAGGTCTGGAACTCAGTGGAGAGGTGGGCACTAGGGTAACGGATTTGGGAATCACAAGCCGTGAATAGGCAGAGCCTGAAAGAAAAGATGAGTCACCCAGAGATGGCGAAGTGAGGCTGAGGACAGAACCCACCGGCCTCGTATTCCAGCCTGGCTGCGTGTGAGCCATACCACTGGAACTGTGCATCTTGCCTTGGTTTCTCTCACAGAGATGTGAGCTGCTTAATAGCACCAGACTGTGAGTGCTTCCGAGTCAAGGACCAGAACTGTTTGTCCTTCTATCTGCAGTGCCTAGCAGAGTGTCAAGAATGAAGATGCTGCGGTGCATGCCTCTCGCGTGACGATGGGCAGACTCTGGGGTCAGTGCTTGCTTTGTGCCTCCTAAGTGTTCGTGCTGAGCACATATTTGTTCACTTGTGAAGTGTCAACATAAGAAACCTCTTCAGTCTCCAGGGAGGTAGCATGGCTTAATCTCATTGGTCACAATTCTTTGGTCATTTAAATTATTACTAGTGATATGTCCATCAGGGTTTATGGTTAAAAGCAACAGAAATAGGCACTGGCCGACCTAAGCAGAAAAGGAACTCACTGGAAGGGCAACAGACTTAATGGAGTCTTGAAAGCCAAGTAGCATTCCGTAGCTTCTGCACAAACATGGCTGTGCTGCAATCGCTGCTCGAAGGGCCATTGCTTCATCTAGTCTCAGCTGGACAGGGTTAGAGGCCCCTGTGCAGGGTTCTAGACTTCACTGCTGTGTTGGACACCTTTGCTCCCAGCTACACACACACACACACACACAGTGGAAGGGAGGGAGAGGTACATCATGTGGAACCTGGGAACCAAGATCTGGGAGTGCCATGAATCACACCTGCACATGTTGTGTGTGCCCAGGAAGAACATAAGTGGGTTGAACCCAGAACAGTCTCTCCCGGCTAGAGATGCTCCAAGGTCTATGCAATAGGAGTCAGAGGGTCACACCCTCAGGGATCCATAGCCAGAATAAAACAAAGCTAGATGTTATTTCTGTTCTTGCACTTTCCCACTGAAGAATCAAAGTCTTACGGAGACAGCCCAGCTGGCCCATGTGGCTCAGATGTCTACTGCTCCACCTTGGGAGATCAGGGGCTTTTGGTCTAGGGAGACACAGAGAAGGATTAACCCCCCCCAAGTAAACTGGGGCACTATTGCAAAAGCAGGAGGAGTAGATGTGGGACCAAGAAGCAGTCAGTGCTCACCAACGTGGCGCTTCCCTGCATCTCCCACTGTTATTTGTGTACACAGAAGGTTGTGGTTTGCAAAGCCGTTCTCTAATAATCTTGTAAGTCAGGAGGGAAGGCATTATTTGGCTCGTCTTCCAAATAAAGAAATTAGAGTCAAAGTTTTATGATATTAAAAAAAAAAAACTCTTGGGGCTGAAGCGGTGGCTCAGCGGTTGGAGCACTTGCCTGGCATGCGTGAGGACCCAGGTTGAACCCCAGCACCACAAATACAACTAAATGTCCAAGAAACAGAGGGAAGATGGAAAAAAATTGATTCTCTCTTTCTCTCTCTCTAAAAAATAAAAAATAAAAACATGTTGCCAATCAAACCCAAGTATTTTGGTTTCTAGCCTCATATCCTTCCACAATACCAAGTAACCTGTGTGTGTCAAGAAGCTATACAATGAGCGTTTTTTAAACCGTGGTTGCTGCTTGGGGCCATGCGTCAGTTTCTGCTTGCCCCGGGTTCGCTTCAGCATTTCACTTTCTTTCTTAGTAAAGCTGCCTGGTTGAACCAGCCTCTCTTCAAAGGCCTGGCAGCTGTTGTCCGGATTGAATATACCTCCCCACTGGGCATGACTCACACCCCTTCCACCCCAGTCATCTGACCATCCACACACTGCTGTTGATGCTGGGTTTTTTGGGTTTTTTTTTCAGTTTTATTTATTTTTCCATCTGGTCCTCGTTTCTCTGACACTTAGTTGTATATGTGGTGCTGGGGTTTGAACCTGGGTCCTCATGCATGGCAGACAAGCGCTCCAATGGCTGAGCCACCGCTCCAGCCTCTGCTGTGGATGCTTCTTTCAGAGGCTTCAGAAATACCCAAAGATGTGAGATCCACAGACCACAGAAAGGGAGGACAATCACCAGTTCAACATTAAACATGAACATGATGCTGAACACCCCTCCGTGTCTCTTTGATGATTCAGAAAGCAGAGTCATTCTGAAGCTGGAGATGCTCACAGTGATGACAGTGACTGGTATTAGAAACATTTTTTTAGACAGATGTTTGGGATCCTGGGGCCAGACCAGCAGACAGTAACAGAAGGGAGGGGAAGTGTTCAGAAACCTGCCACCTGGGATGGGAGTCCAGGGTTAGTGGCAAGGGCAGGCTGTTTCTAGCCAGGAACCATGCCACCTTTGGGATAGGACTCAGATTCCCTGGGGCAGCTCCAGCTGGCAGGAAAAGGATTCACTGTTTTAGGAAGACTTGTTCAGGGAATTTATTATTGTAAAATTTAAAAGTAGCTTACCTTGCCCTTACCTCTTTCTATGTGCCATATAAGGGCCTGATCCCATCTTTCTGATGTCCCATCTGGTAACTTGTTGTTTGATCTTTCATCAGTAAAAGGGGGAAAGGGCCCCTAAAGAACAGGGGCTGGATGGACACTCTGCCTCTGGCCTGAGAATAGACTGAGGTTGTCAGCCAAGGGTGTTAAAGCTAAGGAAGATGTGCCGGTGGCAGCTAGCACATTGGAAATGGTGGGTGGCAGAGGGACACTATAGAAACTCCTCTGTGGAGCTCTGACATGGAACAGGTTCTCTTGTCTGGGACATGAGGATGAGTGAGATGGCTTTTTTGAGCCCACTCAATGATTTAGACTCTAAAGATCCACAGATGGCAGATTTAATTCTTCACAGAGGGCGAGGCCTTAAATACTGGTGCTTTGTTTTAATATTGTTTCTGTCTCAGAAAAAAAGTGATACATGCTTATTATCAGTATTTCAAACAAAACAGAAAAGTATAAAAGAAGAAAGTATCTCCTAAAATTTTGCTATTTATATTCAACTGTTGCATTCTCCAGAACTGGTTTGGTTGCAAAGGATAGCAGCTCCACCTGCTTAGGGGAACTCTGTGGTCAGCTGACCATGAGCCTGGGGTATTCCTGGCCTCGGGCATGGCTGAGTGCTGGGGTTCAGATGTATGTCAGGAGATCTCTTCCTCCCCGTCCGCATCTCCCGTTCAGTGACCAGACAGGCTTTCTCCACATGGGCAGGATGCTCTGGCAGGTCCAGCTTCCATCTCTTCCTCTTTCTCTGTAGTTTCCGCGAAAGTCCTGTTGTGGGGGTGGCCTCTGTGATGGGGAGGCATGCAGCACACCACCAGCCCCAGGCAAGCCATGGAACTGAAGCGATGAGGGGAAAGGAATAGCTTCTGAAAGGAAGGCAAGCAGTTGTTTCCAAACGAAGCAGCCACGAGTGCCAGGCAGGCAAACACACACTGGTGATGCGTCGTGGAATGTGCCTCCAGTTTCTGCTGCTTGATGGCCAAATGCGGCACTGATCCAAGAGGCCCGAAGTAGGTATGTTCTCAGCAGGGCCTCGTGGGATCACTCTGCCCCTCGAATGCAAAACTGCCGAATTACTTTTGCTTTCCTGTCAGGCTCCTATTTTTGCTTCTGTCTCCTCTGGAGACGTATCCAAAAGTACAGCATGCATTACCTAGACAAGCAGTGGAGGAATGGCAGGCGTGGGGCTTTTCTTTTTAATCAAGCTGTTCACAATTCTGTGCCTGAAATTGCTATTGTGGTATGGTATAAACTTTTCTGCTCTTTAGTGTAAAAAAGCTATTACAATCCTAATTGGAAGTCAGTGAGTCCTTGGGAGAGGGCATCTACCCAGAGGTGTCTGTGGGGGTGACTGATGGGGCATGTTTGTACCGTTGGCAGAAATACCTTAGCCCAGCCCCGGCTACCACTGGCCGCCTTCTTTGAATCCTGTCCACCCCTCTCCAGCCACTTCTGGCTGTTCAGAAGGCTACTTGTTGGCACGCTCCCCACCCCCAGCCCCGCAGCCCTGCGCAGCTAACCAGGAGATTTGCCCGTTAGAAGGGCCTCAGCTCCCAGAGTTCCCATGGCAACAGCCTCCTTGGAGGTCTTTGTTGCTCGCTAAAACTTTGATCTCTGAGAGTGGCTGCTGCTGTTTTTCTGGAAGATTTACAAACAGAGGAGAGGGGGAAAGAATTGGCGGAGAAGAAAGAAAAAGTTTTCTCCTGGCAGAAGGGAGAGAAGGAATGAATTACCGAGCCACACTCTAGCCATATATCTGGAGCTGACTGTTTGGAACATCTCCTGATTTGGGCTGTGCCCACATTTTCATTTGTAGCCCCACATGGGAGATTTCAAGTGGGGCTGATTCTCCTAGGAGGGCAGAATCATCCTATTTCAGCCACACCTGTGGCTTCAGAGTCTCAGAGGAGTTGAAAGAACCCCAGAGGCTCCAGGAAAGGAGAAAGAAAAAGCAAACCACAGCGCTTTTCAAGCCTCTGCCTCACTGCTCCTCCCCCCACCCCCAGCCTAGGCTGGCTCTGTTCTGAGCTCACCCAGATACCTCCGACAGTGTCGTTTTTAAAAAAAGGAACCAGAAAAAAACTGTGTTGAAAGGATGGGGAGAAGGAAAAGCCAGAAACTAGGCACCAGCTAGAATGTGATTCTGGTTCTTGACTTTAGTTAACAGCATTCTGCTGAGCAGTGTGTGTGTGTGTGTGTGTAGGGGGGTCATGGTCCCTCCGAGGTCAGGACTGTGCCCTTTACTCTTCACAGTTCAGACCTCTCTCCCTTGCATAGCCTCAAGCGTGCTTTGATTTCTATTTAAATCATGATTGAAATTTCATGAGTATTTTTGCAAGCTATGTCCATAGCAGTCTAGTATAGTGAGGATAAGAAATGAATAAATGACGTTATCTTGTCCTTATACAATTTTCTCTTTGTGAAGATTAAAGTTACAGTTTTGAAGTAAAGAACAATGCAAGGAAAGATTGCAATTGTGTGTGGCTGATAAATATCTAGGGCCATCCATTCTCAAGAGGGGACAGCTTTGCCCCCCCCCCCCCGGGCATTTGGAAATGTTTGAAGACATGTTTTGGTGGGAAACTGTGGCATGTAGGGGATGGGCCAGGGAGGCTGCTGAACCTCCTGCATGGCAAGGACAGCTCTCCTACAGTCAGCAAATAATTATCTTGGATGCAAACATCAACAGTGCCAGGTGGTGAAAGTCTATTTGGATACTGGATAAGGTCCACTGTGAAGAGCAGAGGTTTTGGGGTCAGACTGCTTTGGACTTAATGTAAACTGTGACCATGGACAGGTCAAATATGTGAGCCTCAGTTTCTTTGTCCCTAAAAATAGGAGAAGGGTCATAAAAGGTAGAGGGAAGACCTATTATGAAGATTACAAGGCACATAAGAACCAGTAAATGTTAGTTCCTTCCTCCACCCATCCCATCCTGGCCTCTCATTGCCAGTGTCCCCAGTGTGTCACCTCTAATCTGAGAGTCTTTAGGGAAATCTACACCAAAGGAGTCTGGCTAAAGAGCCGATCTTGTTCAGCACTTTCCAGAGACAGAGGCTTTAACGGACCATCTGTGAATTGGCAATCCTATTACTAATAGATCCACATTTTCTCACTGACCTGTGCCCTGCGCCTTGCCAGCCGTGACCCCGTCAGCGCCCTGGAATCTTCCCGCTAGGGATTTGCAGGCATTCTGTCCCAGCATGCTGCATTGGCTGCTATTGGAGGTCCCCATTTTCCCAGTGACCGCCCTTAGTTAATTACAGGGGTTTTCTGCCTATAGTAAATAAAAGGATTAGGCTGCCCGGGCCATTCCATGAAGTTTGGAGGAGTTTGGAGAAGACCTGGGACTTGGATTAGGATCTGGGTGGGCCTGGGAAGACTTTAGATAGAAGGCCTTTATAGTTTATTGTTCGAATTAGGGTGCCCTTGAGAGTGAAAGGGCAGAATTTCTAAATAATATATGGCAAGACCGCGGGCGTAAACAGGGACTGTCCTGGCAAACTGGAGTGATGGCCGCCCAGCTTAGCGGATGACCACCTCCAAGAGCCTGTGGAGACGATCCAGGAACCTGCGGTCACGTTCTGGTCAGCTCGGTCCCCTGCCTGACCCCTGCGCTGCCCGCGAAGGCACGCGCATCTCCGCTGTCTGCTGGAGCAGGCCAAGGGGCCCAGGGGGAGGTGATCTGACGTAACGGTGAGGTCTGGGCTGCGATGCTCAGGCTGTCAATCAGCCGCATTCCCCGGGCCGTTGCCTGGCGACCCGGAGGCGGTGGGGTCGGCCTTGCGTTCTCTGTGGGCTGGGCGGGAAGGCAGTTGGTGCATTTTTCTCCCAGCCAGCTGCCGCTGTTCAGGCGTGGGGGTCGTTCACCCGGGGCTGCGCCTCCGACTTCGATGAATGGCTGCTGGGGAGAGGGCTCTGGGAAAGGCCCAAGCCCCTCGAGCCAGGGGCGGCCCCTAGGGCTGGAGCTCCGACCCTGGCCTGGGCTGCCAGCCCCTCAGCCAAGGCACTTAGGGGTTAAGGAAAGCAGCCACCGGGCCCTGCCAGATGGGTGCCTTTGTGCTCGTCTGATCAGAGCAGTACCGTGAGCGCAGGTCTCACAGGGCCTGAGAAGCTCCAAGCCCCGCTTCCGTTCCATCCCACCTGTATCCACAGCACCGTTGGTCAGATCTGTCTTCTGCACTGCATCTCAGGCCAAGTCCAGCAAGGAATATTACTAATAATACTTCGCATCTAGTCAGTCTCCGAGTTAGAGGGTTGGATCGCTGTAGGGCTTTGCAGAGTCCTTTGCAATCATTTTATCCTTGTTTATTAGTAGGTAGAAGTGTGGTGAATGCCTTTTAATTAGATCATACTGTGTTATGATGTATTCAGTAATCATTTTCCAGTCGCAGCTTGAAAAGGTGCTGAGAATTTCAACGATCTCCAACATTTTCTACATCCAAAAATTATACTTTAATTATATAAGTGGAGCAATAATGTCACAAACACAAATTTCACAGTCACTCACTGCAAAGACTGGGAGACTAGAAAGAAGTGCTGCACATTTCTAAATTAAGGATAAGCAAATGCTGAAGACAGATATAGGAGAAGAAAAAGTGGAATGGGAGTAGGTAGCCCTAGGTTCTGTTGCTGGCTTGATCCTTAGTCAGCTCTGGCTTAAGGTGAGTCTCTGAACCTCTCCCCACTTCAGGTTTCTGAAAACATGGGGTGGGGTGTGGACAGGACCTCTGTGATTGGGGGGGGGCTTTAAAATCTGATTCTAGAACTCTGTGTGAATAGAAGTTAGTTCCTTAGGCTAAACTTACAATCACTGCCAAAAAGCCGGAAGCATTTATTAACAGTTAATTGCAGATAGTCCAATACTAGTCATTTTATGGAGAGAATTCACTGTCAGAATTATCCTCCTCTAAGACTATAATTTAAAGTGAACTAAAATATACAAGACACAAAAATAAAAAGTAAACACATGAAATGCTTAAATGCAGAGTTTATAAATAAATATATATAGAAGAAAGGAGGCTATATCCACATTTGTGATGGATAGTCATAAATTATATGGAATGCATGGTTGCCATGGGGATATAGAATAAAATCAAGGATGTGTGTGTGCCTTTCGGAAATTTCCAATCTATTTGGGATTTTGAATAGCCATGGAAACAACACTTGAAGCATAGCCATAGAAACATCTTCATACTTGAAAGGGCCAGGGAAAGGCATCTGCTCCCCTCAGAGACACAGGACAGAAGCACTTTGGAGGGTTAGGAGCTGAGAGAACAGGGGTGGATGCAGCACGTCCCTGAAGCTGGATCCAGGGCATTGAGGAAGTTTGGGAGTAGATGCAGCTGGGATGTGCATTGAGCAGAAAGGAGAAGACAGGCTGCATCAGCTGGAGTAGAAGGTTCACTTGTGTGTATTGGCAAACCCTAGGAGGTCCTTAATACTTTCCAAGAAACAAACAGAAGCCAGAGTGCTGTAGGCTTCTGAGGATGGAGGAGGTGTGGTTAGCCCACCTTCTCATGAGTTGCAGTGGATCAACAGCCTGATACCATCAGGTGACTAAGTAGCCCAAACTAGGCTCTGAAAGCAAGTTTGTCCCAAATCCGGAACTTCCGCTCCATCCATTGCATTTTGAAGACTTGGACTATATATCAGAAGTTGCATTGAAGTATGAAGAGTAAAGAAAAGAAAAGATTTTCATCTGGAATCTGTGTCCATATTGTGTCCCTGCAATAATATCCCTATATAAATACTTACCCTGGTGGTTGTCAAATCACAGGATGGGGTTGGGCTGGTGATTCTGTTCTCTTAGATGGCAAGACAGCATTCAGGGATGGTCGGGTATCTATATGATGCTCCTGGCATCAAACCTTGGCTCTAGAGGTGCTGAATGTTCTGCACTGCATAGGATAGCACAGAATAAAAGAACCAATGGATGGTTGCTTCATGTCTTTAATTAAGAGCTTATTCCCACCTGGAATGGAGAGAAGGAACAATAATGAGCAGCAAGTCAGTCTAGCCAGGAGCCAGCCTACTGGGCAGTGGGGATTTGCTCCTGGAAACCCTTGAAGGTCCTGGTGGGTTGCTGAGACACCGCCCACTGCTGGACTGCTGGGGATGCTCAGCTTAAGCCTTAGCCCCTGCCCTGAAGGGTGTCCTGGAGGCAGGGGCCCATTGTAGCTGAGAGATAAGTGCTGTAAGGAATAGGGTCCTAGGCAGCATGGAGGAGAAGCACCTTCTCAGCGCAGCCCCCTTACCAGGTTCTGTCAGAACACATTTCAGTCTTGTAGACGGTGCAGCAGGGACCTGGTCTACCAAGAAATGAGTGTTAGACCTTGGAGGAAATGTCATCAGGACACAGGGTTGTGAAAGGTGCAGAGACAATGCTCTGAATAGTGAAAAGTAGGAAGGTAGGCACGGATATGTCTCTGGGGAAAGACCCACGACCAGATGGAACCTGATATCCAAAGGTGAGGGAAAGGCAGATTTTGCAGGAAGAAAATTCTTTGACTTTATTCTTGTGACACAGAAGCAGGTAACTAAAACCAAGTTCATGCTGTTGGACACCATGTGTGTGTGGCTAGACTGAGACTTGGGGACATGTCCGGTTCCTCTTTCCGTCTCTACTTGGGAGAGTAAGCACTTGTTTGTTGAAGGAATGAGTGAGTGAATGACACAGAAGTGAGTTTGGTTCTCAGGAATCTGTGCAAACACTTCAGCTGACTTCAAGGTGGCAGTGGCAGACCGCAGCTGTTTTATTTGCAGTCCCTGTTACTACCCTGAACATTCAACCTGAACGTGGACGAGTTTGGTGGTGGAGTCTGTGACAGTGTGGCCTGGAACTGGCCCTGGTGTGTGTGCCTGCACAGGCTGTTAGCAGGCCTGATTCATTGGGTGCATTCATGTGGACATTTCCTTTAAGTAATGGATTTTGCAAAGTTGCAAGGTTTGGAGAAAACTGTGCTCACAAGGAAACTGCTTTCTCCGGCTAGTGTGAGCTTTGGTCTGAAAGAGCAAACGAGGCCTCTGTGTGCAGTGTGTGCTTCCATCTTTTCCTCAGATGTTAAAGTGGCTTGTAATTGCCACTCTCAGGAAAGTCCTGGAGGAATGACAGTGATCTTCAAGTGTTGGTAGAGTGCTGCTGAAACTTGGAGTGTGTTTGCTGCCGCCCTGTAGATGCGGGAGGAGCAGACTTCCCTTGCACAGGAGAGGGGAAGATCCCACGGGGCATGGCTAGGGTCTGTCTGCGGGGGGGCGGTTTAAAGTAAAATGATTACCAGAAATAAAGGATTCCAGCTCAAATCTGAGTCTTAAATGTCTTTCACTCCAATAAAAGTAAGTCGTGGTGTAAATCCAGAGAGCGTGGCACTCGCTCTGCTATGGATACAGCGATGGTCTGCTCTCCCCAGCTCCTCCTTTATTCTGGACTCTGTAGACAATGAATGTCACTGAAGGAGCCCATCATTGTGCCACCGTGGGGCCAGTGCCACTCCAGGGCGCTGGGGGAGGCCTTCCCTTCTGAAGCATCAGATGTGGGCTGCGGCTTTGAGGGGCAGCTATATATAGATCTTCCTCCTGGAGCAACAGCCTTCGTGAATTTCTGATCCATATTTCTGATATACTCTCTCCTTATTTAATATTTTATTTTTTTATAATTTTAATTTTTTTAAAGAGAGGGAAAGAGAATCAATTTTATTTGGATTTTCATGTGGTTTTCATTGCTCTGAGACTTTGTTGTGTACGTGGGGTTTGAACTCGCGTCCTTGCACATGCCAGGCAAGCACCATAACAGCGGAGCCACCGTTCCAGCCCCCTTATTTAATATTTTCAATTAAAAAAGCAAATAGGTCTAGAGTAACAGCTGAAAGGCCATTCACTATTCTTCCAGGATGCCCTTTCTAGCGCCCAGAAATGAGAAAGGCTAACAGTTGGGTGCGTAGTGTTGTTACTTTGAAGTTTTAATTTGAACATAGATGTCTAGGGCTCATATACCCTGTCACTGTGTATGTGGGAGCAAGGTTAGAACACTATTGAGGTGGCCTAGGGAGCCTGTGGGTAAACCCATTACATCAGGGTGTAAACCCTCAGAGGCGAGCTCGGGGTCTCTGATCTCTTACAGAACACAGGCATATTCTGTTTGACTTATCTACTGTTTAAAAAACATATTAATTCATTGCCTAATACTTGAAAATTGATATATTTCACATAAAATCTGGGGAATCTTGAATAATAGGTTGGCCTGCAACTCCCAGGACACCTTCCTGGGGCAACAACTGTCTATGAGTGAGACACTGCCATTCTCCACACCCACGACTGCTCCCTGCGCTCTTATATCCAGCCAGCTACACACTTTAATCTGCATTACCTGCTGGTCCCTATACACATTTCAGTTTGCAACTCCAATCCCTGAGTATCAATTTGAGAAGTAAAACATTTTAGGGTGACCATGTAATCAATTGTCCAAACTAGGATTCTCTGAGAGTAAAAAGGGGTGCTATTAATACTCACACCAGGGCCGTAGGCATAAACCAGGACTATTCCAGATAAACAGAAACATATGGTCTCCCATTTACATACTACTACATTCAACCCTTCTTTTTACCAAAAAGAAGCTGAGACCTAGAAAGGGAAAGTAATTCGCCTGTAGTAGTCACCAAGTAGGTTCATGACAAATCTGCCCTAACTACCTTGACTCCCAGTCCACTGATTTTTCTAATGTAACAGGCTGTAAATAATCCATATCCTCCTGGAGTGTAGGGGGTTTTATAGTTAATAATGATCACATAACTAACGTCCTGTGAGATCCTACAAAGAGAAGCTTATATCATCCATGGCACTTCTGTTATGACTCTCAATGATTTGGACCACAGCACGTGGAGATGTTTAATACACCGATAGTCTTGAGAACGAAGAGGTTGACACGTTTATCTAGGTACACAAGAGATACACTGAGACGAGCCAATCGTCCAGACAGAAAAAGTAACCACAACAAAGCCCCTGCGCTCCATCAGTCTCTGGGACTGACTTGCTGCCTGCTGATTCCTTGATTGGCAGCGAGCATTAACTGTGTCTTCAAGAGCTGTCTAAGATCCCTGCTTCGCAGCTCTCTGACTTACTGTCGCATTGAGTTTCCAGGGGAGCTTCCTACAGTGAACACTCCAGAGGAGACCAGTGCCTGCTTTCCTGCTCAGACTCCGGCCGACTTCAGGAGCTGTGTAAGCCTTGGACACCTCTTGGCCTTTCATGGCACCTTCAGAGAAAGACTGGCCGAGAAGTCTCCTTTAGGGTGCTTTTCTCCAATGCTTCCTAGCTCTTGCTTCTCCTGAGGGACCTTGCGAGCAGCGGAGCCCTCTGACCAGGTCAGCACTGTGATATGGCGGACAAGGAAGCTCCTCCTGCTAAGCCCTAAAGCAGAGCTGGCCTATGTAACCCAGGGCTGCTGTTCCCTCAGAATCAGCATGTAACTTTCCAAACATGGGAGCCTTGCAGCAGTTGCCACAAGGAGACATGTTACCACCTTCGCCACGTGTTGTCAAGAAAAGGCAAAGTGACATCCCGTCCCGGCCACAGCATCCTCCCATCCTCTCCTGGTGTCCTGGAGGCCCCTTGTTGGGACTCCTTTTGCATGGGGTGCCTCATAGAAGTAGAGACCGGTGACCAGCTATGACTTTTAGACTCAACTCTGAGCCACCCATGAGAGCAACCTTTTCTCTAATGCAGCTCAGCAGACTCTAACAGGATAGAGAGATTTTCTGAGTGAGCCAAACCCCACATGCATGAATTTTATTTTTATTTTATGGAAATAGGACCAAGGAAAATGTGGATTGTGGACTTTTGTTGGTTTTGTTGTTGTTGTTTTTCAACCTGGCAATTAGCATGCCTAAATATATTTCTTGGTGTACCTAATGACATGAGAAGCCTTGCTTGTGTTGAGTCTCTAGGTCTCAAGCCTACCTACATCTCAGCCTGGGTTGTGGCCCAAACCATTAATCAGATTCACAACAGAAATGCCATTAATATAAGCTGCCAAGTTGTAGGCCCCTGAGCTCTGCTGTCCAACAGCTGCGTGAGGTTACTGAGTTCTTGACATGATATGTGTTGTTGATTATAAGTAAAAAAATTTTAAATTATTCTGTTTCTTTTTATGTTTTGTGTAATTGCTAGAAGAGCTAAGCAATCTGCAGGGCTGCGTTGCGCTTCTTTGGGTGGCACTGTACTGCCTCTAAATGAAGTAGGATTTAGCTGGGTTCTTAGGGGTCACATGACCTTTCACCATCACGAATCTGGGGAGGACGGTTGCTAGTCGCTTCCTGGGGCAACTTACTAATGTGTTAACAAGTCTTCAACATGGTGGAGATGCCATAAGGGGCCCTCTCATTCACCTTGACATGGGAAAGTGGAGCAACTTTCTGTAAATCAGGCTGATTTGAAAAGGTCTGATCTCCCTCACGTCTTCCAGCAGCCAATTTCCTGGAGAGCCCCTGAGTGGCACCTGTTGTGACACCAGCAGTCATGCTTCTATGCCATATCATGCAGAAAGCACTTGGGTGCATGCGGCGGCAGCTGTGGTCACCATATGGAAAAGCCACACCATCTACACATGAACAGAGCACTTCTGAAGCCAGAAGGAGTGTAGAGGAGTGTGTAACTGATCTGGCTTTATCTTCTCCTTGCCTTTAAAGTTGTAACCATGGAAATATCTTTAGGCCGTAAATAGAGTCATGTAGCAAGATAACTTGGAGTTGAAATCAAATATGTACTTTTGTTTTTATATGGACATGGGAAGGTATGGTTTGTATGAAAATGTAGTTTGGGCATTTGGATACAGATGGGTTTGACTTTCAGCAAAGAGCAGGGGAAGGGTGTGAAAATGATGCTGGTGGCACCTTGGCCTGCTCAAGCAGTTTCACGAGGACACAGACTTCCTCCTGTAAATGGCTGGGGCCAAGGTCCTGTTTCTGCCTCCATCTGGGCTAGGTGTGGACTTCATGCAGATGGCTGCTCAAGGCTAGTGGAGGAGCTCACTTCTGTTCACAAGACTGGCCTTGGTGACATGCCTCTCACACCTGAGACACACACCAATGGCTCCGTGTAGGGATGGCAGTGATGGGAGCCAGGTTTCAGGCTACACTTTCCTTAGGAGTAACCTCTCTCCTCTTCTTTTCTTTCCACTCCTTCTAGGTAGGACAGGGCTGCTTGCTGATCTCTTGCCCAGTTTTGCTGTGGAGATTATGCCAGGTATTCGGTCACTTAACTCTTTATTTGATTAATTTGCTATCACTCCATCTGTCCCGCTTCTGCATTAGTCACTGACTCCTTATTTCATCATTTTCATGTTTGTCTATATGTGTCTGTGATCTTTCCAAATGAGCTAAACCCATTAGAAGAGCCCTTAAGTTGTATTCCTTCTTCTGTTCCTACGCCCTAAATAATAATAATGATGATGATGATAATAATTAGAGATAGGCTGAGGTGGGGCATCAGGCAGGCAGCATCTTTGGTAATCTACATGCCCCTGCCCCCTCCCCCCAGCATTTCATCTGCACCTAGGTAGCTATGTGCCTCTTTCCAGTTGTTCCTGATCTGATCCCTTATTCCCTGATGTATTTACTCATTCATTATAATATAATCCTATTATTCTGAACTGCCTCTTAAAATCTTTTTGAAACCTGAAGAAAGCTATCTGCTCCTCCTGCCTTGAAAAATACCATCAACAGATCCACGTTATGTGGTATACGATTTCATGGGCTTATTAGGTCCCTTCTAGAGGTCCATGGACCATCTTAAGGACACCCATCCCCAGTACACTCTCTTGATGTAGTGCAGTTCAGTGCAACAGCCTAGATAAGCCAGCTCTGGTTTGGTGAAACGCTGCACTTCATGGCTGAAGGAGGCTCAGAGAGAAGCAGGTGAAGTTCACTGAGGATATTTCCACATCAAGCAGTGGGAAGAGGTGTGATTCAGTCTTGCTTTGGAGAGTTTCTGCCAGATTTCTAGGAGTTTCCTAACAGCAACAGAGAGATCCAAGCTTCAAGAAACATCCGGAGCCTTCACAGTTGAACTTCACTAATTATTCTTCCATGAATTTGTCTGTCCTTTCCCACTAGCTACCTAACCCAAACCCAGGCGTTCTTATTGATATTGTGCCCAAGGACATCAATCCCCCTTGTCAGAAGTTCCTGCAGTTTGTAAGCATTTGTGCATGTACGCGCACACACGTTACATTGCAGTGTTTCAAACTACAAGTTGTATCTCCCAGTTATAACTGGGAGTTACTGTCTTTTTCATGTCTGGCCCTATCCACCTGAATTTCCCTTCCTCTGACTCCAAGAATCCTTTTACAGATAGTATTCTTTTGTTTCTCAAATATATTATAATCTTCCAGTCCTTTAACTGCCTGACCCAAATTGTGGCCCCTCCTCCACTGGGCTTATCCAAACCCAGGCTCATATCTCTCAGGTTACATTGTGTCCTGATGGCCTTGCTAAGGCCAGGCCAAGGCCTCCTGCTGGCTATTGTCCTCAGCAGGAATGCGCCCCAGATCACAGGAGGCAGGCCCAAAGACAGGTGGACCTGGTGATCTGAATGTGTGCCAGTGGGGAATTGGGGGGGCCTGCAGAAGATACAAGCAGTTTTCTCTCTGAGGAAATTATGCTCTAACCAAAGGTCAAATGATCTTACCATTATCATAAAGTCATAGTCTCAGTTTCCCAACTACATGTCCATTTAATTGAAGGATTATTTAGTAATTAAAATCTAAGAAGAAGAATGTGTACTTGAGGCTCACTATGACGGGTTAGGTAAGAAAGCCCTTGGCAAGATGAACTGCTTTCGTCTTTTAAGGGAGAGTGTGGCTTTCTTCAGGGAGAAGCTGGGTTCCGCAGCCGGGTCCCATAGCATGATACTGAGTCAAGTCGCCTGAGGATCACAGTCATTTTTATCTAAGCCAAACAGAATTTGCTTCCTTCCTCTTAGTCTTTCAGATGGGTGAACAAAATAGAGTTAAGCTTGCTGGTGCAGAGCTGTGGACAGGTGTTGCACCCCTAGCCCTGCACAGCAGCCAGGCCCCCAGTGAGTTAGCCCTGGCTGTGCTGTCTGTCCGGCTCCAGGGTGAACACACCAGACCTGTTCCCCGGGGATGGGTTCCTGGATAGCTGTCCAGCTATAAACGAGAGGTTTGCATCTCTGCCCAGCTGCTGAAAGGAAAGGCATTCTAGGGTGATCTGCAGGGAAAGCAGAGGAGTGTGTCCAGGCAGGACCGCCTGCAGATGGTGGATACAGAGGCCTGTTTTTAGGACCTATACTTTACACACAAGATTAACTTGACTAGAAAAGTGGAATGGACAGAACCCACCACTTCCCAGCCCAGCAGTGTGGTGCCCTTCCTCTCCCCCCGCCAGCAGTCGTGTTCTTGTCCTGTCCTTATTCTGGTGCTGCAGTCAGTTTGGTAAACCCTAAGGGACCTGACCCCGCCCCTCCCTCGCTTTGTGCTGGCCATCCTGGGCTCCCAGGATAAATGCACATCTCCTTCCTCCTCTGCACACCGCGGCCCTCACTCTGAGTGCCTGCTGTGTTTGGGGGCCCGTTCCCTGTGAAGAATGTGTTCTTCCCTAAGTCCCTTCCACTCATCCCCTCCCACTGCACCTTTCAGTGTACCCTGTCCTGAAAGTGGGCCACCTCGAGCGTGGTTTCTCTGTGCGTCCTTCCAGAGTGGGTGTTTGTGGGCCTGGTGATCCTGGGAGTCTTCCTCTTCTTCGTCCTGGTGGGGATCTGCTGGTGCCAGTGCTGCCCCCACAGCTGCTGCTGCTACGTCCGCTGCCCATGCTGCCCCGACTCCTGCTGCTGCCCTCAAGCCTGTGAGTAAAGAGCCAGCGGGGAAGTGGAGTGGTCAGAAGACATGTCACCTTTCCATCTGACAGCTGTGCCCCCGAGTCCTCCTCCACCTCCTTCCTTCCCCAGAATGCTGGTCATTCCAGTCTCTCCCTTCTGTGAGCCCCTGGCTCTCGCCCCCTGCATGCACGCCTCCATGTTTTCATCCGCACCTCTCACCCATGCATTTGGAGGCTCATGGACATCACTGATGAAGGAAGGGCAGGTCCGGGATGGCAAGGCTGTGGGATAAGCTTCGCCCTCTCTTCTGGGCATTCAAGCTCTCCCATGCAGAGAACCTCCTCTTTTTACGAGCAGAGGTGCAAACTGTGGACTTTGGGCCCCACCCAGCAGCACAGAGGAGTTCTCCTTACTCCCAAAGGCCCCAGCAGGGAGCAGTCCTCCATGGGGATCTAATGGAATCTCTCTAGCCACACCCATGCAGGCACTGAGTTCCGCATCCCTACCATAAACCAGACGCCCGACAGAGGCACACTGTGCGTCGGTAGCATCCTTAGGGACAGCAGTGTTGGCAGGAGCTGGACGTTTGCTTTGCTTTTGAATCATCCAGCAAGGGCCATGTGGAAGAGTGCCTTCTTCACCTCTCCAGAAGAGGTTCCGGGCCCTCCTGGAAGCAGCCCTGTGCTGGGCCCCCTCCAGAGGGCTGAGGCAGTCTGCAGACAGTGTGGCTCAGTGGGTGCTGAGCCTGGGGACGCTGCTGTGAACCAGGCCATCACCCATTCTCCAGGCATGAAGCACGATGATCCCTTGTGCTGTTGCCTTTCAGTGGCGCCAGAGTTGCCCCGTGGAGGGCAGCCCCCCCACATCAGTTTGGTCCTGGGAGAACAAACACACGGATCCAGGAGCACCTTGAGAGCATCCTCAGGGGGTTTTGGTGTAAGGGTTGTGGAGGGTGGGCCAACATAATCTCTCTCACTCTTCATCTCCCTCCGCAGTGTATGAAGCAGGGAAAGCGGCCAAGGCTGGGTACCCTCCCTCAGTCTCCGGTGTCCCTGGCCCTTTCTCCATCCCCTCTGTCCCTTTGGGCGGAACCCCCTCATCTGGCATGCTGATGGACAAGCCGCATCCACCTCCCTTGGCAGCAAGTGACTCCACAGGAGGAAGCCACAGTGGTAATTGCAGTTCCAGACTGCCCTGCCCTGCCCTGCCCAGGGCTGGTCCTGCGCCCCCGCCTGGTCCCTTGCTGCTAAGTGTGATCTGTTCAGGGATTGTCTTTGGGAAACAACTGTCTGCCTTCTGGAAATGGGTCCTTCTGGCCATGTCAGGTATCTTTTGGAGGACATCTCGGGCTTCCCAAGGCTGGAGGACCTTGCTTTCTTTCTCGACTCCTCAGTAACTAGGACCAAGAGAAAGTGGTGAGGCACTCCTTGACTGCTGGTCTTCTGGTTAAATAGTTATCTCTTCCCTACCTGGAGGCACTCTGAGGGGCAGCACAATGTGCAGGACATGGTTTCTCTAATGCGCAGTCGGGTCTTGTCAAGGACAGAGAATGGGCCTCTGTGATGACAATCACATGCTGGTGTGGTTCTTGGAGTTCAAAGATGAACAAGCCAGAGTGGTTAGGAGTGAGATTTGAGCTGGGCCTGCAGGAACGAGAGATTTGGGAGAGGCAAAGGATGGGCAGTGTGGTGCAATCAGAGATGGGAGAACACCGTGTGCACGTTTGAAGGGGTCTCACCTGTCAGATGGCCTGGAAGAATAGGTGGCACCGGACCGAGGGGCCTCAAAATCCCTCCAGAAGCCTGGGGCTCGGTGAGTGAGCTAGCAAGAGCCCAGCGAGCAGATCCTGGATGGGAGGGTGGCAGGAGGACAGGCAGGTGGACAGTGGAGAGGGTGAGGCTGCAGCCTGTGAGCTGAGATCCAACTGATGTGGTTCAGGTGTGTTGCGTGAGCATCTGGCCTATGAGGGAGACAGTGGGAGTTGAAATGCATGGGTGAGCTGGAGAGATACTTGAAGGAAGCAAGGAGATATCAGAGAATGAGGGAAGGGGCTTCATGATCACCCCAAGTCGTGTGGTGGTGCAGATCATAGACGGAAATGAAATAATTGGTCAGGATTTGGGTGACGATCAGCTCCATTTGGGGCGTGATGAATTTGTGCAGATGGTGGGGGCGGGTAGAGGAGGGTGGAGAGTTGGGAGAGGCATGAAAATACAGCTTTCCTGAGGGCATTTGATCAGGATTACAGGGTGGAGAGGGTTCAGATTGTGCTTGTGGTGGATTTAGAAGGTGGTTTTTAAATTCCTCCACATGGACGAGCTCCTAAGGTTGACGAATCAGGCATTTTTGTGCTGGAAGCTTCTGGGCTGC
Source organism: Aplodontia rufa (assembly GCA_004027875.1). NCBI lineage: Eukaryota > Metazoa > Chordata > Mammalia > Rodentia > Aplodontiidae > Aplodontia > Aplodontia rufa. The sequence continues at coordinate 51,056 of PVKS010002408.1, forward strand.
CCTCAGCGGGAGCCGGGAAGTGTACAGCCCACTTTGTGACCTACCACCTCCTGACTGGAAGGGGCGGATGTCCTCCATGAGGAATTGGTATTTGTGTTTTCTCTCCTCGGAACTATTAGTAGAATTCTGACGTCTGAGACTGGGAATGAGTCACAGACTGAGAGGTAAAAGTTAATGATCAAGGACATACAGAAAATTGGAGAGATAAAGACAGTGCAGTCCATGTCCCCAAAGGATGGAGAGGGCAAGAGAGATGTTAAGGAATCTGCCTCCTGGTCTTCACTTGCTGCTTCCCTTGTCCCCTAATTTCTCTTCCTTCCTTCACACCGGAACCCTTTCCCCTTTCTTCCTACATAGTGTTTATTGTAACATGGGATTCTTGCTCACAGAGAGGCAGTTTCTTCCTCTCTCCTGGCTTCAGCCTTTTCCAAGTTCCCGGTTGTTGTGGTTTAATCATTTGACCCTGTGTCCTGCCATATTAACTTCAATTAGAAGGGGCCTTAAAAATAGAAAAACGTATTATTCCACGAAACAAGAAACCCCACAGTAAGGCAGTCAGCTCCAGGTTCAGCCAGTTGGACGGTTGGACAGTGTCACTGCAAGAACTAGCTCTTTCCATCTTCTGTGCTGTCATCCTGAGCACATCCTCTGACCTCCTTGCTCGCTCCCCTCGTAACCCATCCATGACATGGATGTTCCAGGTGTGAATTGCATTCTGGGAGAAAGACAGGTGTGCTTCATCCTTGTGCCACATTCCCAGGAGTGAGAAGATTCCTGGGAGCTCCTCCTGTCTCGCAGGCTTCTCCTGGCAGTTTCTGCAAGAGTTGTGTCCCATGCCCATTCCTAGGCCACATGGGCTTGGTGTAATCAAGACTCACTTCAGAGGCCTACATGACCACTGACCGTGCACACGAACACGATCAGGATCTGTTAGCCAGGAAACAGCAAAGATGGCAGCCACTGCCAATTGCACCAGTCTGGCCCATGCCACAGAATCAGGAGAGTTTGTCATGGTCCCCATGGACACATCTTGCTCATCGTACCAGGGCAGCATTAGTGATGGCCTTTGGCTAATTCTCCTTTAAGAAAGGCAGCTTAGGCCAGTGTAGATTGTTCAGTAAAGAATCATTAAATGTTAAGAAATGTTCACTTATGAAAATTCAAAATTAGCCTTTTTTATATTTGTTGCTACCTCATTTCAGGGTAGTCATCTAGCAACAGCAGTTTTTCAGATATTACCTTTGTATGCAACACTCTTTTGAACACCATGGAAGTTGGAGAGGCCTCTTTGGTGAGCTGTGCAGAGTATATCCTGTTGGTTACTGCATGGGAGAGGGAGAAGGGGCCAATCCTCCTCCTGAGCTTCCCAGCAGCTTCTGAGGCCTGCTCCAATGCAGTGAAAGGAACCGGCCTCCTCCTGCCTGCCTGGACCCAGCCCACAGCTTTGTCCAGGCCTCTCTCTGTTGGACGTCCACACTACCTGTTTCCACCCACCATCTCCTACCTCGAATCTCACTATTAAAATACAACAGCTCGCAAAACGTCCTGCGGTCTTCTGTGTTGCTGCCCTGTCCCTGTCCTCCTGTTCACAGTGAGCTTCAGTGCCTCCGTCTCCCCTGCTCTCACCTCTGTTCAACTCCCTTCCATCTTGCTGCTGTGTCTCCCACGCCAGGGACCAGCCCCTGCCAAGGTGGCCTGGATGCTTTCCCGGCATCCCTTCCCTTGGCCTCTCGGAAGCACCTGCCACCCTGGCCCTCTCACCTTGCCTTGCCTCACTGAACTCTGTGGGGTTCTCCACCCATCTCTCGGCACACGCCTCTCTGTTCCCCATCATTATGCCAATGACTTCCAGCCATTGTCTCCAGCCTCTGTCAGCCCTGTGTCCAGCTGTCCTGGACAGCTCCACCTGGATGCTTTGCATCCCTGTGCAGCTGGATCAGTCTGCTGCTTCTCCACTTCACAGCATGTGCATCTCGGCTCAGCAGGTGGCATCAGATTCACCTAGCAGCCCAGACCACAGTGACGCCAACTTTACCCCTGCCTCCTCTCTCGCTTCCTCATCCAGTGGTCACCAACCCCTTCGTATCGTACCTCGAATGACCTCGGCCTGGTTCGTTTTCCTTTGTCTCTACTGCAGCTCTCCTGGTCCTCACTGCAATCCCTCCTTCCCTGCCCAGCTGGCCTTTGCACGTCCCCTCTTGCCTTGCTCTAACCATGTGATCTCAGACTTTGAAAAAGAGTTGAGTAGGGTTTTGAAATGTCATTTTCAAGATTAATAAGGATGTGTCTATATATACACACACATGCATGCCTACTGTACGCATACACAGATATGCAGATTGTAAGAATCACTTCTCCCACAGTTGAGCTGTCACCCTGGGGGTGGAATCTGGCAGCTGTTCCACCATCCATAAACAGCCTTACTTAGCTCTTAGACAGGACAAGAGGAGCAGGGCCGTGTGCATGGAAGTCTACCGCAGAGACTTCTTTCACAAGTTTTGTAAGTTGAATTTGGCTTGTAAAGCAGAAATTAACTGAAAAATAGTGGAACCTTAATTGAGTCAAAAGCATCAAATCCTTTAATGATAGGGGTTTTGAAATTATAGTTTGACACCAGAGGAATATCCCTGCTTCCCCTCTCCCATGAAGTCCCAGTTGACAAGGCTGATAAATTAGAGGTAAGAAGAGCCACACCACTCACAGGACTTGAGCCAGATCTAACTTAAAAATAGAAAGAAATCAGCCATGCACCCTAAACTGAAACATCACCAGGAAAAAGGTCATTTTCTAAACATTTGGGCTTTGACCAATAGTCTATGACATTTCTTATTAAAGTATCACCACACATCAGAGAGTTCCCTGATCTTCAAGTTACAGGTGAAAATCAATCTGATCCCATTCTGTTTTCAAATTAAGAAACATTTTGTAAATGCCCAAAATCCTTCCTTGCCCTAAAGGAATTTACAGTGTAGCAAGTAGGTGACTGGGGACCTTGAGTGGAAATAAAATGAGTAAGAGTTATGAGGCTGCAGGTAACAGGGCTGTTTTGTGATGCAAGGTCAGAAAGAAAACTTGGGTCTGTGGAGAGTAGAGACTGGGGAGGTCTTCTCTCTTGAGCACATGTGCACAGAGCCAGGTTCTCCCAGGATGAAAGAATGATTTAGTGTGCCACACAGATCAACTTTTAGCTTACCATTAAGAAAATAATACAGCCAGCCAGGCACAGTGGCACACACCTGTAATCCCAGCAGCTCAGGAGGCTGAGGCAGGAGGATCACAAGTTCAAAGCCAACCTCAGCAACTTAGCGAGACCCTGTCTCAAAATAAAAAGGGTTAGGGAAGTGGCTCAGTTGAGTGCCCCTGAGTTCAATCCCTGGTACAAAACAAACCAACAATAACAATAGCCAAAACCCCCACACCATTTAGAAGGAGAATTGCCTAGATTTTTAGTTATTGAACCCAAATGCATGATGCCTATAAAGTGTACAGATCAATACTTTGCTGCTTTGTTTTGTTTGAGCAGTTGGGGAATTTGCATTTCTATAGTCTTAGGCAGCTGCGAAGTCAGAGCTAAAGTATCTCTTAAACACCACAGCATCGACAGGCAGCCGCCATTTTCATTTGAGGCTGTACTGTAACTGCAGATACCTGAGCACCTATGCCAGACACTGAAATCTGTATCCAGATGAGGAGTGTAATTTTTTATAATGACACAGAAGAAAATCCAAGCTCCAGCCCAAGTTGCAGTTAGCTGAGGATCCGCCAGCCGCTGCTCAGCATAGCTGTCATCTCTCGGCTGGGGGACAGCTGGTACACAGGTTAATGTAGCAATGACCTTTATCTCAGTGTCACTGAAGGCTTACCATAACAGTGCCACATACGGAGGACTCCTAGGTAAAGCCACTGCTGCAGGTGAGCAGGCTCCTTCCCTATTTCCTACAAACATCCAGAGTTCTTTCCTTAGAAATAATCATCCAGTAATAATAACCCCAAGACTTAGCCAGACAGTGCCACTAACCTCAGGATACCATTCAAGCCTTTCCCTTCCTGGTCAGAATTCACTGCACCACCCACATGGCTCATATGCATAGTAGTTTGCAATCCGTGAAATACTTTTTCTCTTCTCAGTTTCTCTTCATTCATGTTTCCATTCAATCATTCGTTCATTCATATGAACATGCGGGGTTTTGAGTGTAATGTGCCTGGTGCTCTGTGCTAGGTGTGGGAATGTGGAGGTGAACAGAGAGCCTTGTACTGATCTTCAGAAAGTTTATAGTTTCTAGATGGGCACTCCACTGGAAATTCTCTTTCCTGAGAACCCACAGCCCACTCAACACACACTCAGGAAGCCTTGCTATATGTAAAGCATAGGCCAGGCATAGGAAATGCCAAATAATAAGGATTCTTTTCCTTCAGAAATCTTTAAGAAGATTAGACAGTTGTATAAATGTCTTAAAACAAACTAGAATGCATTAAGGGCCATAATAAAAGTTCAAGCTAAATGACTCATGAGTTAGGGAAAATGTCAAAACAGAAGAACAGACAGAACTTTTCTAGCTATGAGAATCAAAGAAAGCCTTTTGGATAAGGTGACATTTGAGCTGTCCCTAATAACTGCAGGGAGCCCGGTGTTCCTCCAACCTCAGAGATGTCTTCAGGTGTGGGGAGTGTCTGCTGCATCTGTGGTGTGGACATGGAAACTGAGTGCTCGTAGGCTGTCCTCTGCTCGAGGTCCCTCGGTACGCCAGTTCCTGCTTTCCCAGCCCTGGGCCTCTTCATCAGACATAACTGCCTGGGTGCAGACAGAGCATTCGTAGGATAATTGCATTTTAATTGAACTGTCTGTACTACTCTGCTGACGCCTCTGCAGAGACGGAAGAATGTGTAGCGTGATAAATAAAATTTCTGCTAATAATTGCTTCCACGTGAGGATTATGGACCTGACCCCGGGGCAAGGTGCCACTGAGAGGCACGTGCTGAGATTCCTGACTCTTTTCTTCTCATTTCTTTCTGTTTCACAGTTGGAGGCGGACATGGACTGCCCAGCATTTCTCATGTAGAAAACCAGCACACCTGCAAAGGGCTGTGTGGGTGGCTTCCCTGTCTCGGGTGCCTGGGTTGGATTAGAGTGCTGTGGAATACTCTATTTTAGTCTTCCCGGAAAGCTCCATCCACAGCAGCATAGCTGTCCAGAGACTGTAAAGTAGGTTCCCCTGGAGGCACAGTCTTGTGTTTTCCTCCTGGTATTGCCCCTCTTTGGGAACAGGGAGCACTGGGCTTGATTACTCACTTCCATCAACAGCACAGCCCTACTGACCAGCAGACAGGACTGAGCCGCAGACACACAGCAGACCTGAGAGGCAGTCCAACTCTGGGCTTTACCTGTCTTCTTCACCTGCCTCTCTCTTATCACCCTCCTCCTAGGCTCTGAGAGGCAGGACACCCTGCTGCAGGCAAGCCTCAGTAGCCAGACTGCACGGTCCTACCCTGGCACTGCCAGGATACTCCTGCAGAAGAGGTGAAGTCCCTTTGAGCCCAAGTTTTCTCAGCCATGTGACAAGGCCATCGGCAGTGCTTCCCCAGGTGGGGTGAGGCACGGATGCCAACGTAAACACTTAACATAGTACCCAGCTCATGTTCAGTGCTGGTACAGTTTTGTCCCCATCCCATTATTCCCATCTCTCTTCCACCTCCTGTTTCTCTCTGTGTAGTAGGTTGCTGGTGTCTGACCACCCTTGGGACTAACACTGGGCTGGACTCAGGTGATGCAGGCATCCAGGGCCCCGATGACGCCTGGTAGAGATGCCGGAGGTGGTGCAGCTGTCCTGCTTTGGTCTATTACACCCTGAATACAGTGCCTGTTTGTACCCACATAGCTGCAGGTTGAATTCCTTTTCCTAGAAGGGAAATGCTAAAGAGCGAAGTGGAACCATGACTGGAAATCCATGTGTCTGGCATCTTGTTTTGTACTACTGTGTGTAGAATCTAGGAGCTAATCTTAGCTCTTAGGCACTGCCTGGTGTAGGGAGTGTCTGTGCCATCTCCTGGGCAACTAGAGGCTGATGTATGGGTACCTGAGCTCCTCCCACCAAGGGGAGTGGAGTGACATGTGTCCCCACTTTAGAAAGTCGTCCCTTTTCGTGTGAGAAGCTCCTGCCATGGAACTCGCCAGCGTACGTGAAAGAGTCTTACCTGGCACTGTGGGAGGTCAGAAGACAGGAAGCACAGAGCAAGAAATGACTAAAAATTTGCTGTCATGGGATTTTGTGGTTGAGCTGCAGGTCTTCCATCCCAGTGCCACCCTGTGACAGAGGCGTCTCAGGTCTGGGCCCAGGTGTGTGGAGATGGTTACTTCTGAGTGATTTGAAAAGTTGGTGCCATCCCGGGAACCAAGCCTTCCCTTGGTAAAGTGGAAGCTTCCTTTCCTTGTGTTTTCCTTTGTTAGCTCACCTTCTTGTGCTTTCTCAACAGTTCGCAAAGGTTACCGGATCCAAGCTGACAAAGAGAAAGACTCCATGAAGGTCCTGTACTACGTGGAGAAGGAGCTGGCTCAGTTTGATCCAGCCAGAAGGATGAGAGGCAGATGTGAGCATCTGTTAGCTTTCTGATCTGAGTCACACAGGGCTGAGTAGCTGCCTACGCAGATTGCAGTTGGGACTGCAAGGGGTGTGCCGGGGCTTCTGGGTGGAGAGCAGGACAGCCACGCAGCCCTTGGTTTATGCTGGATCTCTCGGCACAGCTAGCATTGAACACTGGCTTCTGATCCTAGGGTCAGAAATGTTTATGAAGACACTTTTCCCAACTGCCCCTCTAAAGCATATGCAAAGCAATGATGTAAGATCTGAAGCTTCAGGGATAGTTCTCTTCCAGCAAGAGGGGCCATAGCACTGAAGCTACCTTCCCATTTGCCTCTGTGAGAGGGGAGGAACATGCCCGGCAAAGTGACTCTGGGAAGGAGAGCTGCCCAGCCACACAGGTGAGGGCTGAAGCAGAGGCTGCTCCTCTTCTCAAAGAACTACTAATTACTAAGTCGGTAGGTGGAACAGCCCCAACCCTAGCTTACCCACAGTCCTGGAGACTGCCACTGCCAGAACTGCTTCTTTGGGGTAGATTGCAAATTACTGCCTGTCATGGGATGTGGAACACAACAGGTCTGCATGGATGGGCTAAGCATCAGAGGGCGCTGGCAGGGAGTGAGGTCACCATGTGCTTTCTTTGAACCCTTCTCTTTTTGGAACCAAATAGAGACTTGATGGAGTTGTTGGGAAAACAGTTCCAGACTACAGGCGCTTTATTCAGATTAAGGACAACATATTCCACCCAGTTTGCAATTCTAAATCCAGCCGTCTGTGCTGCAGCCATAGCTGCGCTTCCCACCTCACTGACTATAAAAAGACCATCTCCAGATTGGAGTGTCAGGAACACAGATGTCACTGCACTTGACAAACCAGTGGTAGCCGTGCTGTCATGGATCCTCCAAGGGGCAGAGACAGAAAGCCAGGGATCAAGGAGAAGCCTGGGCAGGAAATCTGTGAATCCCACAGCTCAGCCAAAAAGTTCGCAACTAAGATAGAAACTAAAGAATGGATTCCAGTCTAGGTGGTGTCTCTCCTGTCTGGCCACCTTGATTACAGTGGTCTCCAGGGACCAGATGGCCATAAGGTCATGGAATCTCAGAGTCATAGGGGACTTTAGAGACTGCCTGGTCAACCTCTGCAGTGTACAGATGAGGAAACAGGCCAGCACCCTCTTCTGATTCCCAATCTTGTGATCTTTACCGGAAGCTTTTGGGTGAATGGTGTGCGGCTCCATGCCTGTAATTTCTGCTGAGGCCACAGCCTCCTCATTCACAGACTTCAGATTGCTGGAACAGGAAAGTCTCTGAGGTTGTTGAATCCAGAGGACAGTGAGGGAGAGAGGGAGAGTGGCCAGCACCAGTACTCAGGGCCAGTGCTAGGACTGGAGTCCAGATCGCCTGGCACCTGCAGCTTAGCGTTACAGTGAGTGCATGTAGGTGAAGCTGAATGGAGGCCCCTCCACCTTGAAAGGCTGGTTCTGCTCCTGAAGAGCCAAAGAAACCCTAGGGTAGATCACAGAATGGGACATCTTGGAAGTCTTATTATAAAGTGGATCTCAGGGTTCAGGAGGGAAGTCATAATTCTGTAAGAATTGGGGTTTTAAGGTACAGGCTCACAAATTTGCTAGACAGCATGATCCTCATTCGCCTTGCCTGTATGAGTGCTAGGGTGCTCTTGGCTTGTTTCTAAGTCTGAACTTCCTAGAGTGGAGTATGGGTCAGCAAACATCCCCTGCTCCAGAGCTGTTCCAACTTCTACTTTTGTAATTTAAATTTTCTTGGATCACAGCCACGCCAGTTCACTTACAGCCTAGCTGCTTGCCCCTGCCCTTCACTCAGAGTGCGCCTGTCCCTGTGCTGGAGTAACCTCACTGGATGTCTCTGAAGAGGGCATTTGATGTGGGTGTTCAATTCGGCAGAACTTTTAGCATAATGCCCTTCCTGGGCAGTTTGTTACTATGAGTGGTGGAACACTAATAGCTCTGACTATCTGAGAAATGAAAATGGTCATTTTTTTCTGAAATTTAAGGAGAGTTCTGAGCCAACAACATTATTTTGCAATGATCTCATTTGATGCATTTTAACTTTCTTTTCTGTGTGGTTCCGGAAATTGGAATTCACAGGAATCATGAGAGGAGGGAGTATTCTAGATTTTATTAATCAATGGAATCTCAGTTATTTTTCTTTAAAATAAGCAGAAACTACTCCATCTCGAGAGTAAGAAAAATCTTAAAAATCAGATTATAATTCAGTACCAACTGATGGCACAATTAAACTGACTGACATTCATGGCAAAGGATGCGTCCCTGGGGAGACAGGGCTAGAAGGCTGTGTTTGGTGTGGGGAGGGCTGTCTCACTGCTGTGCAACATTCTCTGTCCTTCCCAAGACAGCCGGAGCTGGGGGGGGGGGGGGCGGGGGGCGGACCAGAGAGAACCCGGGACATGTTTGTGCTTCCCACACCTTATCTTGGCTCAATAGCCAGGCTTTCCACCTAGTAGATATTGTTTTTAATAATATTTTTGAAATCCTAATGAAAAGATTTTAGAAAACAAATGGATTCAGTTACATTACAAATACTCACTAAATTTATTTTTTAAATAAAATGAAAATAGATTTCAAAGTTCTATAAACAGTTTTTCCTCCTTTAATTTCCAGACGTGGTTCTGATCTTTTTTTTTTTTTTTTTAAACAAGCGCTTTGCAAAAAGCTGCTTAGGAAACAAGGAGGCTGTGGCTAGACACCCCGTCAGGTTTTCAGGCTGGGACCAGAGCACAGATGGCAGCCCTCTCCCCTTTGGTCTCACACCTCCAAATAGCAGCCAGCCCATCCTGGCCACACACTTGGATACACCTTTGCCAGGGGAAAAAGTCTCTCCCGGCCTGGAGCGTGGACTTGGTGCCACTTGGGCAAGATGCCCTGGGTGACCATGGTGTAAAGGGAGGCATCCAGAGGCCCCCATGTTCCTTCCCTTACCCTCCTGGGTGCCTTGCTGTGCCAGGGAAGGGCTCAGTCAAGGGAAGGTAGAAGAGCAGTCCCAGCAGGCTGTGGCAATCCTGCCGCTAAAGGCCCTATCGTGGCCCTGGGCCAGCAGTAGGGAAGATCCTGTCATCTGTGGCTTTGCTCCCTTATTGTCCCTTTGGTCCAACAAGCCTGGGATTATCATAGCTCATCACAAAATTATAGAGGATGAAGGAAAAACACTTGGATGATGATGTACCAGGAGGCCAGCTGCAGGGAGGCTGAGTTCTGGGAAGCCAGCCTTAGGTGGAACAAAAACAATTTTCTCCTGTTCCAAGAACAGAGGCAGGAATCCTCCCTCTCAGTAAGCAGGTAGGCTTCCAACTGGAGCCAGCTCCTGCTGCGAACACATACCATGCGCAGGTCTCCTGGACAGGACTGAGGTCTCAGCGCTGAACAGAATCCCCTTCCTGTCTAACCTGGAGAAATCCCTGCCATGCCTGGTTTTGTCCCTGCAGATAACAACACCATCTCCGAACTCAGCTCCCTCCATGAAGAGGACAGCAGCTTCCGCCAGTCTTACCATCAGATGCGGAGCAAGCCATTCCCCGTCTCTGGGGACCTGGAGAGCAATCCTGACTACTGGTCAGGCGTCATGGGAGGCAGCAGTGGGGCCAGCCGGGGGCCCTCAGCCCTGGAGTATAACAAGGAGGACCGGGAGAGCTTCCGGCACAGGTGATGGCCGCCAATGGGCACAGCAGGTGCAGGTGGGCGGGAGGCTGTTGTCCAACCGCGTCTGTGGCAGCTTGGGGCCTCTTTCTGTAGGGCGTGGAACATCCCTTTCTCACATTGATTATGCATGGGGACCTTGGGACTGCATGCATAGGAATAATCATTCGGGGGCTTTTGAAATGTGAGCTCTGGGCCCCTTAATGAATCGTCACAGATCTCTGCCCTCCCACATTTTATCCTAGAACCTCTAAACATTCCCACCCATCATCGCCATCGTTTCTGATCATTTGTTACGTGAAAGGTAAAATGTCAATGCTTTATAATGTTGCATTTAATCCTCATAACTCATAGGCAGCTACCAGTAATATCCCCATTTTAAGTTGGGGAGGCAAACTTCCGGAAGCTAAGCCACTTACCCCAGGTGATTAGCCCAAGCCTGGGGAGGCCGAGGTGTTACCCAGTTTGTGTGACGGCACCCCCTGAATGGCACCTTAGGGTCCTTTACCTGGAAGGAAGGTACACATCACCTCGCTGTCTCACCAACTGCAGGGGTGCCCTGCCCTAAGAGGTATCTTGGCCCTTGGCTCAAGGGAGAAACAGGCCGCACTGTGTGTCACCAAACATTGCAGAGGCTGCTGGGGCCGCAGCTGCGTTGCTGCTGCATGCGCTGGCTTTGGCGAGAGGCGTGCCGCGTCTCCCTGGAGGGCTGGAGGTGCCCATGGGTGGATGCGCTTCCAGGGCAGCCGCCGCCTGGTCCGCACGCACGGGGGTTCGGCCGCTGACCCGCACTCCTCTGCCCGCAGCCAGCAGCGCTCCAAGTCCGAGATGCTGTCGCGGAAGAACTTCGCTCCCGGGGTGCCAGCCGTATCCATGGACGAGCTGGCGGCCTTCGCGGACTCCTATGGCCCGCGGCGCCGCGCCGACGGCAACGGCCTGGAGGCGCGGGCCGGGGGCCGCTTCGAGCGCGCACGCGCGGGGCTGCTGCAGGATGGGCCGCTGGAGGAGCTGTACGCGCGCGGCCGCAGCCGCGAGCCGCTGGACGCCGAGCGCGGCTGGCCCGAGGAAGCGCCGCTGCCACGTCTGGTGAGCCGCACGCCGGGCACCGCGCGCAAGTACGAGCACGCGTACCTGGGCGGCGCGCCAGAGCGCTCCGAGGGCGCGGGCCTCGGTGGCAGCCTGGAGACGCCGGCCCGGCGCGGCGCGCAGCTCGGTCCGCGCAGCGCCTCCTACTACGCCTGGTCGCCTCCCGCCACCTACGAGCCCCGGCCCGGCGACACAGAGCTGGAGCCCGACGACGCGCTCCCGCCCTACAGCGAGCGCGAGCTGAGCCGCGTCCCGTCCTGGCGCAGCCGCGACCTTCCGCACCACGGCGGCTCCGAAAAGCGCAGGAAGAAGGAGCCAGCCAAGAAAACGGTGGGCCGCACTCCCAGCGGGTAGGGGAGGAAGGAGCACGCGGCCGCGCAGTGAGGGCAGAGCGCGACAGGAGGGTGGGTTTAAGGAGCAATAGTGCCAGGGACTGTAGGAGCCTCCACTGGCCCATAGAGTGCTCATGAGTGCTGCCCTGTGCTCTCCTGCGCCCTGGGGTGGGGATGGAGTCACTAAGCTCCTGGGAGAGTCCCCGTCCTGGAGAAGGGTAGGCGGCTGCTCAGTACAGATTGCTTGAGTTGAGTGTAAGCTGTGTGCTGTGCTTCGTGTGTGTGAAGGAAGCCCTGGGTCCCTGCCAGCTGCCCGCTCATTGTTTTGAACTGGCCATTACGTAGATCGCACTGCCCACTCTTTCGCTCAGCCACTGAATGTGAGATCTGGCCATCAGTCAAACACTGGGAGACAATCACAGATGTCCGCAGTGGGGTGCCAAAGTGCCTCCCATCCCTGGCTCTGGAGACCACTCTCCATGTCTAAGTGCCACTGTCCCGTCCAGTACCCTGCTTCCCCGCCCTGTTGTTTTTCATGAGTCGGGGATGGGATTTTTCTGTAGTGTGGAGTGTGGGGAGAAGGAATAAGAACAGAAGAAAATGTTTGGCATATCATTAATCCATCTGAACAATGTCTTTTGTTCTTTAAGTAGAAGAACGCAGTCACCAAAGCACTGTGAGCAGGGAGAAAGCTTCCAGGGGATTCCGGGCCATGGTGCACCATCCCAACCAGCTATTGTGGGCGTGGCACCATCCCAGCCTGCTATTGTGGGTGTGGCACCTTCCCAGCCTGCTATTGTGGGTGTGGCACCTTCCCAGCCTGCTATTGTGGGCATATGATAAAAATCGTAGCTATTCTTCAAGGAGTGTAAGTTGTTCTGTCTCCATGGGACAAAGTTCTGTCCAAGGTGCATTGGCTTCAGCTCGCTTGAAGCTTGAGAACATCAGCACAAGTCTGAAGTGTCCTACAAGTCATGTCCTGGCAGGCGCAGTGTTGTTGCTTTCTTTAGGCATCTTATGCTTATAGTTTAATGTTGAACTTTTTTTTTTTCTTTTCCCTAGAGTGACTTTCCAACCAGGATGTCCCTTGTGGTCTGATGTTTTCAAGATGTCTCTGGATGACCAGAAGTCAGACACACAGACCGTAGGGACAATATACAAGCCAGCAGGCCAGGACCACCTCTGGCCACCACCTTGGAAGATTTGCAACCTCCACTTCCACAGGGTACAAGAAGCAGCCTCAGTGCCCCCTAACTAGTTTGAGATGCTCAAGAAGACATGTGAGAACATGCTGCACCGAGCCTCTCCCCCAGGTTTTTTCTGCCCAGACTGCTTCCTTAGTGGAACTGGACTCCATTTCCAATTCTGAAACAGCCTGGGACTGCTGATCTCCAGCAATTGCCTGTGCCTACAGTATGCTTTTCTGTACCTGCTGTGCTAAGCCTGGCAACTGAAGAATTTACTATTGTTAGAAGGCTTGCTGGTGAGGGAAGATACTTTAAGACAAAACACACCTTTTATCCTAACGCTTGCCAGTCACTAGTCAGTGGCTGTCACTACAATGAAATCAGAATGCCTATGGTGACCTTACTGAGAGTGACCTCCAGGACAATCTGAATGGCTTCAGTTTGCTGTTCTGAATCACAGATCTGAGTTGTGAAGACAAAACAGAGTATGCCGTTGTGAAACCTATCTAAGTCGAATTTCTTTTTCATTCTGAGGACATAAACCTGCTCTTTCTCTTTTTCTGCTGCACCTGTCCACATCTGAGTCTTGCACCTTAAGGGCTCTTCTCTCCCTCTCCTCTCCTGGACCTGCACAGGTTGGTCCACACAGACCCCACCTCCCTCTGCACTCTGAATAAGTCGTCATCAGGTGCCTTCGGTAGATGCTTAAATTGCCCACACAGAAGAGAAGAGGGAGAAAAGGACAAATAAGTCATGCAAGATGGAGAAGAATGAGGAAGAATTCAAGAGGAAGGAATATGTGGTCTCATTATGTTTTGAACGTGGGCCACCTCCCTACAGATGCCACTCAGTCATTCACCGCAGATTGTTTCTGCTGTCCTGGTTCTGCGCCTACAGGGAGGAGCCTGCATCTCCCAGCCTCACCGGGTTGCTGCTGAGGATGCTTTAGGAGATGAAGGGTTTTGCTTTCTCAGAAAGGAGCCCTTCTTGTTCCTGCTCTTGCCTACATTATAGTTTCTGCCCAAATCCCAAAGCAAGAACCCTTTGGGTTTTGTAATTTGTATAGATTGCAAAAGTGGCCACAAACTCCCCGCTCCTCACTAAGAGCTTGCAGTCTTTTCATCCATCCCTGAATCTGGAGTTGGTCTTGTGGTTTGACTTGACCAATGGCCCAGTAGCAAATGCAACATAAGCAGAGACTTGAAAAGTTCTTGTGCATTGAGTTTGTCTTCTCTTTCTGCTCTTGGGAACCTTGCAGTCACCACCAGGTGAAAGATCCTGGACTATCCTGCTGCATTATGGTCGAAAAGGGCCTAGTTACCCCTGTCACCCTATGTGACAGCTGGTCAACTCTTGGCTGATTGCAAACACATGGGATTCCAGCTGAGGTCAACAGAAGATTGGCCTAGCTGAGCCCAACCCAAGCTGCTGATCCCTGCTTGAGGATGAGAAGTTGGTGCACCCTGTATACTCATTTTCCTACCAGGACAAAACTGACTCTTCTTGTTGGGATGTTCTGCTCTGAACTGATTGCTCCATCCAAATTTAGGTTTCTCACAGCTTCCACTTTGTTGGGCAGACTTTTAATCACAGATTTTCACCCTGTGCTATTGTAGTGGGACATGTGATGGGGTCAGATCACTACAGGAGGAGGATGTGTGACTTGTTACCCCCAGTCCAGCAGTATCTATTCCCTATCAGTGGATCCCTGGACAACCTCTGAAGAAGGTTGGGCAGCATCTCCTCAGTCTTCTCCAGAGCCACCTGTTTGGACCTCCAGTGTGCCACTCCACTGGCATCTGTTTTTCATGGCATTTCTAAAAAAGTCCCACACGTGCAATGTAGAGAGAAGCAGCTGGGTGAGGGTCAGAGGCCTGAGCTGGTATCACTGCATGGAGAACTGGCCTCCAAATGACTTCAGAGTGCTTTGACCTGTCCTAGAGGAAGCAGGAGGACGGGTCAGCCCCGTGCTGGCACCTCCAAGGGCTGGAAGACACAAGCCATAACCCTGGTGCTGAGTTTTAGACTTGCCGGTGTCCCTGGCCTCAGAAAGCCTAGGACTGGTCTCTCTGGGCCCCATTTCAGATGGAAAATGTGATAAAGACACCATTTCCTAGTCGCCAGCCTGGGATTCCAGCTTGCTCAGGCCATTCTGGAAAGCACTGGAGAGCTGACTGCAGTGGCCATTGGGGCTTCACAACAGCACTGTGCCAGGCTTCTCACCACCAAAGAGCCCCGTACCGCCAACTGCAGAGACCAAATATATTGCTTTGTAAAGCCAGGGGCATGTTTAATTTTGGTGACAGCTGAGGAGAAGCAGTGGGGAAGAATTATTAAAATTGGAAACCTGTAATATCAAAGACAACAAAACTATAATGGACAAAAAAATGCAAAGAAGGTAGTGGGCTACAGAAATAACCTGGCGGGGTGGTGGCAGGGCTGGAGCGTGGGGCCAGGTTGTCTCTGTGGGGCCGCATGAATAGAGAAAAAAGGCAGCTGTCTCTGGCATGGGAACAGGCTTAAGGTCAATAAAGAGGCTAGGCCGGCTCTCCTGGCAGCTGGGCTTTTCTCTTGCTTTTTTCATCTCTCCTGGACAGTGCACCCCGCACAGGAAGTGCCTGTGTCCTGGCCCCCTCCCTCAGCTTTATTGGCGTGTAAGACTTGTGTAAGATGTGGTCTCTCTTTCGGGACCATGCAGTTTAATAGGGGAAATAAGACATGCCCAAGAAAGAATTAGGAGATTTCACGCACATGATAGGAAATACTGCTATGGATAAATTACATTAAGCCCAGAGATTTCAAGTTTCTTTTAATTTAAATGGGAATATTTTGATACTTGGGTGTTGTGTTTGTCCATCTTCCCCTGTAAAGACATGCTCAGCGATCTGAAAGCCAGTCTTCAAAGTCTGCAGTGGAAAGAGGTGGATTCAGGCAGGAGGGTGAGCCCCAGGGGGCCCCAGGTGTTGGAACTGTGCTTGTCTGAGTCACAGCTGAGTCAGGGACGAGCTGGAGGAAGAAGTGTGGAGGCAGGGGGCAGGAGGTGTCCCCTGGTGGATGAGTTGCTTCTGGAGGTCATGCGTAGTCTGGAAGCTGGGACAGTTGCCACAAGCCTAGCAGGAGGCGGCTAGTCTTGCGCCCAGGCATGCTGGTGTGAGCTGTGTCCGCTTCTCCAGGGCTCCGCTGTGCACTTTGGACGTTGCTGCTCACCTTCCCTAACGCAGGCAGGTCACACAGACCTTCCTGTCATCTCCCTTCTCTCTCTGCCTAAGCACGGGGAAGGGGCTGCCACCCAGACCCCAGACACATCTGTGTATCTTTCTAATAGTCTGCAAAACGTCCCATAAATAATAGGATTAAATCTTAGGCAGCCGCCTCAGGGCTGGCAGCAGGGGAAGCACCACATGCTGCCTGTGACCTGAGACTGGCTTGCCAGAGTGAATGCAGGGAAGACTGTGAGGGAGGAGGAAGCTTGTTCTGGATGCTTCCATTCCCAGAATAGTGATCTGTTGTGACAGTCTCAGCTCAGACAACAAGAATTACAGGTAATTTTCTCATTCCCTTGATGCCATTCTCAGCAAAACTGAAATCATGAATAGAAGGAAGGGAGGCCATTGGGGAAATGGCAGATTTAAATCATTTTCCAAAGCATACAAATTATTAGCCTTGCTGGCAGGCACCACTTCCACCTTAGGACCCTAAGTGGAGAGGGCAAGAGTAATAAGATCTACATTATATCTCCTTCCAAAATCAGATTTAAGAGCTGCCAGGATCCAACAGGAGTTTGAAATTGATGTATGGTTACAGAAATTCAAATTCAGTAAAATAGCAGCCTGGGTACTTAAAGCCCTAGAAGAAAAAGTGCCTAGGTTTTCCTGCCAGGACCTTACCTCCTGGTCATCTGGGAAACTGATACCTGGAGCTCCGGTTGGGGACTTTTCACAGAGTGGAGTTGCTCCAAGCAGCGTCTGGAGCGCTGCCTGAGGGCCACTAGGAAGCCAGCTCTGGTGTCTCTGTTACTGTTTACAAGCTGCTGTCAGGGGCATTGTCTTACGACCCCACACCACCCCTGTGATAGAGGCAGGGTGCCTGTTGCCACATCGTACAGAACAGGAAGCTGAGATTGAAAAAGCTACAAGGTAGAATCCTAGAGCCAGGGCTGGGCACAGTGGCACATGCCTGTAATCCCAGGGACCAGGGAGGGTGAAACAGGAGGATTGCGAGTGCGAGACCAACCTCAGCAACTTAGCGAGACCCTGTCTCAAAATAAACAATAAAAGGGGCTGGGGATGTGGCTCAGTGGTTAAGTGCCCCTGGGTTCAATCCCCAGTACCAAAAAGGAAAAAAGAAAAAGAAAGAAACAATCTTAGACCCAAGCCTCTGACTGCCCAGGGTTCTTTCCAGTTGCCGTGGTCCTGGTCTTGGAATCTGGCTCTTTCTTGCCACTCCAGACACAGATAAGAGCCCCCAGCTGCCAGCAACTTCCTGTCACTGTGGGGAGTGGCTGTCAGGCCCTGCTTCTGCTGTGTCCTCCATCCCATCCCACTCCTCAATGCCATCTTCAGGGGACTCCCTGTGCAGCAGCCACATGGGATGAAAGGGCTTTGGGAAGTGGGTGCTTCCACCTGGGAATTCTTGAAGAGGAATTTCTGAAAACTCACGTGGACACGTACTTCCGGGCTGGCAGTGGGAGCCTCTTAGGAAGAAAGTGTCTGGCATCTTGCCACATTTGGGGTTTTTAGTGGAATTGAGTGGCAGATCTAGAGTGAGGAGGGGACATGGCAGCAGTTAGCTAAACCCTCTGCTGGAGCTCTCGGGGGGGACTGGCTGGATGAGGTCACTGAGGCAACCATGGTCCAAGCCATTTCTTCTGAGGAGGCTGGAAAAGACCAATGGCTTCTCTCCCCTCCGTGTGAAGAAAAGCCAAGGCGTTTACACTACCCCATGAGAAATGTCTTCGTGGAAATGAACAGGGCAGAGGCACCTGGGAAGAGCCTGCCAGCTGACGCTGGGCCTGGCCTGTGCCACCATACTGAGCTGGTCATCACTGTTGCTCACAGTTGTTCTGTAGCAGACGTACGAAGTGAATGTGGCTGTGATGTCTAAACCAAATAAAGCCTTTCTGTCTACACATGTTATCCAGAACTCACAATTAACATAACTGTGGCTGGCCCTAACCCTAACCCTCCGGCCTCAGCAGGAGAAGGGCCCTACAGTACCACCCTCCTCGGAGAGCCCAAGACCTGCACTGGAGAATAAGTACTGTGGGAAGAGGGGGAGGCAGGCGATGACGGAGCACGGTGTGTGTGTTGTGCTACTGGGGATCCCACCAGGACCTCCCACAAGCCAGGCGGGCCTCTACCTCTGAGCCTCACCCACAGCCCTTTTTATTTTATTTTGAACCAGGGCCTCCTTAAGTTGCCCAGGCTGGCCTTGAACTTGTGAGTCCCCCTGCCTCAGCCTCCCAAGTCCCTGGGATCACAGGTGTGGCTACATGTCCGACTGTGATGGGTGTTTTGCAGACTGTAATAATCTGCAGCCTGGATGGCTTGTGGGCACTCGTACTGCGCACGGTTCTGGGGAGATGGCGGGCACGAGACAGCATCAGACAGCGTGATGGGACCCGGCTCATTTCCAAACAGGGAACTGGCATTTGCCTGGTAGGAATTACGGTTGGAGGAGGGAGGAAGGGAGGAAGGGAGCTCTTGGTGGGAGGACGTGTAAGTTCTAAAGAGATTTGAGAAATTCCACAGCACTGTAATTAAGAGAAGGCAATTAAAAAGCTTTGTTAGTATGAGAAGTGATAAATACCTCAGGAACTATTAATTTCATTTTGATGGCCAGGCCCTGTCAAGGGAGTTCCAGATTTTAGTCTTGTTTGAAAGGAAAATCTCTCCTTGCCTGAAGCATCTGGGCTTAATTCTCTTTCTTTAGAAATTAACTTAAAAACATTAACGTGGGGCTGGAGCGGTGGCTTGGTGGTTACAGTGCCTGCCCAGGATGCTCGAGTACACAGGGTTCAAACCCCAGCACCCACGTATGCAACTAAGTATCAGAGCAATGAAAACCATGTGAAAAACTAAATAAAATTTGATTCTCTCTGTCTCTCTCTCTCTCTCTCTCACTGTCCTTCTCTCTTAAAAAAACAAAACATTAACGTGTAGATTGAACTTAAAATTCGACTGAAGTAGTTTAACTCAGAGTACCTCTTCTGGACTTTCTGCCGTTTTCTCTAATGTTTTAATTCCATCTTGCTTTTTTATTCTATAAAACAATATATTGTTTGTTTAGAATCACCCACGTTTTTCCTATCCACCTTTTCTTCTTCCATTTCAGATCTTCCCTTTGTAATTGTTTCTGGTTTTCGTTGCTCCGACACTTAGTTGTGTGTGTGTTGCTGGGGTGTGAACCTGGGCCCTCGAGCTTGCCTGAGCCACTGCTCTAGCTCTTCGGTCATTTCTTTTTGAAGGAAAATTTCTTCAGCGTGGAAGAAATTGGTAGGATACTCTTGTCCGTTTATGCTTATCTAGAACAAAGTCTTCATTTCATTCTTGTTCTTGAAAGGTAATTTTGCTGGTTACTCCATGCTAGATGGAGAATTATTTTTTCAGCATATTGAAATTGATTTACTTCCTTCCAGCTTTCATTGATTTTGCAAATTCAGTTTCTGACTTTGTTTTTGTCCCTACTGTTGTTTGGTTTTAATGAACATGTGGCCAGCTATTGATTTCTTTTTATTTATCCAGGTTAGGATTTTGTTGTGCTTCCCCAATCTGTGGGTTAGATTTTCATCAAATATGGAAAACCCTCTGCCGTTAATCAAATATTTCATCTCATCTTCAAACTCTTTTGAGAAATCCAATTAAAAGGATGCTAGCCCTTCTCATTCTGTCCTCTACATTGCTTCCATCTTGGGTATATTCTGTCTCCTTGTCCTCTGTTCTCTACTTTGGGTAATTTCTTCAAGTTTATCTTGCAGTTCATTTCTTTTCTCTTCAGCTGGTTCTATTCATTGTTCCAATTTTAATACATTTTTATTTCTACAAGTTCAACTTAACACTTTTTCACATCTACATGGTCCTTATTGATAGTGTCATGGCTCTTACTCTTATGTGCAATTCCATTATTTCTTTGACTCTATTAAAATTCAAAGTAACTTAAGATTTTATATCCAGTAATTCCAATATTGGTATTGGATTTAATTTTAGAGTTTGCTATTTCGGCTAACTCTCACTCATGGTTTCACATATCATTATGTTTTTTTATATTTTGATAGTGAACTCATGTTTGGTGTCAGTCAAGAAAGACAGAACTTTCCTGCTTTTATGTATCCTCCTATCCAAAATAGCTCCATAAGTCTCCAGTAACCTGGAGGTTCCAAGAGGAAGGATGAAGTGAGGGAGAGGAAGCAGGGTCAGACGCTGCCTGCTTCGCTCTAACGCAAGCTCCTAGGCTAAAGCTGAGACACAGGTGGCAAGAAGCTTCGGCTCTGCATCTTGTCCAGATCTTGCCCTCTGTAAAGAAGGGCTGTTTATGACAGACATAAGACTATTTTAGAGGTTGTTAAGAGGAAGGAAAGAAATTATGGCTCTAGAGTGCATTCAAGAAGAAGGAAAGAGTAGACTCATAGGAGGGAATTAGGCAAGATAAAGTAATTTATTTCTCCCACTTTGACTAATTCTAATCCAAAATTTAATACACTTTCAATTTCAGAACTAAGTCGGCTGATTTCAGATTCTCCTGGAAACTCTTGGCGGAGACACTCATAATACTCATCACACCATTTAGGTGGAAGCTACATTTTCTGCTGAACTGGTTTTAAGCATTTCCTGAATGTTTATCAGGTGGCCTTAGATGACACAACGAAGAAGGCGCCAGCTGTCCTCCTGGGAGAGCCCGTCAGCCTGATGCGCCATCTAGTGGCACGAGCCGGGGGCAGCGCCTCTACCACCAGCGTCCAGAACCGGAGGTGCTGGACAGAGGTCCTGTGCCTCTCGCAGCTAAGAGCTGTGTTCCTGAACGCTACAGCAAAATTAACTCTGGAAAACCTAAGTAAGTGCCTCGGAGCTCTTTATTTAGAAGCTGTGAGTTCTTCCGTGTGGTTCTCGAGTTTCTAACTTGCCGTTTTAGGGTTCCCAGGCAGACTTCTGTGGGCACCATGTGGGGAAAGCCCATGCTTTCGCCTGCTTCCTGAAGTCAGATCAGGACTGTCATTTTACAGTGGGGAGAAAGCAGTGGAGCCCAGTGTAAGCGGAGGCCCTAAACAGCGCACTCTCTGGCCTTGGGCTGTAAAAAAGATGAATAAATATGCCTCTCTTGCTTTTCCTCTCACTGTAAGAAGCAGAGCAGATTCCACAGTCTCATGTTAAAAAGCTTATTTACTCATCTATTGCCAATCCTTGCTCTCTGGAGACACTTTCTATATTTTGTTACATACCTGAGCAGCAGCCTCGCACCAACGTATTCTTCCTGTCTCCTTTTTTCATGACTTTTTCAGCCCGCACTAGAGCACAGCTGGAGGATGTAATGCCAACTTCTCTTTAGCACTGCTCTTAGAAAAGCCCTTTGGGCTGGAGTGTGGCTCCCAACATGTGGGAGGCCCTGGGTTCCATCCTTAGCAAATGAAAAAAGAAAAATCTAGAACAGCCCTTCATTCACTGAACAGAGTTCGTGAATAGCGGACACTTACACCTGCTCCCCGCCCCTGGCCTCATGCCACTGATTTGGGCCAGGACCCTGGCTTTGCTTCTTCCTTCCTGCCAGAAGATGGCCACTAAAGACCCAGTGGCTATGCCTTTCCTTTGGCAACTGTATTAGTCAAAAAATTTTTGGCTGCAAATGCCAAAAAGCCAACTCAAAAAAACTTAAGGGGAAAAAATACACAAACACACACACACCAGGAAGGAATAAAGGAGGTTTATCAGAAAGGTCTTGAAGACCCCCAGTGGCTCCTGGGATGGAAGAAGGGCTGTGGAGGCCAAGGACAAGCTGGGTCTTGATGCTCTGTCTTTCCAGCCTCCATGTGCACAAGGAGAATTATCTTTCTCCACAAGGCAGAAGATAGCCACTAGCAGTCACAAGAACCATGGTTTCCCAGTTCTTTTGACCAGATAGGCAAAGGGATTTGCTCATGAGAAGAACCCTGGAGGAAAACTGTGCCTGACCCATGTTGAGCCATATTTGCCCAGAAAAACGGTGTTATGGTTTGGGTATGAGGAGTCCCCCTGTCCCCTGCAAGGCTCCTGTGTTAATGCAGGAATACTCCAAGGTGAAGTGATTGGCTTGTGAAAGCTGGATCCTAATCAGTCCGTCCTAGTTTGAATGGAAGGACTGGGTGGTAACTAGGCAGGCAGGTGTGGCTGTGGCTGGAGGAGATGTCACTGGGGGCTGCCCTGGCAGGTGCATCTTCCCTGCAGCCCCCTCCCCTCGCCCTCTCTGCTTCCTGGGAACTATGAGCTGAGCGGCCGCCCTCCACCATGCCCTTCCGCCATGATGTTCTGCCTCACCAGAACCATGGGCTGAACTTCTGAAACCATGAACCCAAATAAACTTTTCCCCTGCTAAGTTGTTCTTGCCAGGTATTTTGGTCACTGTGGCAAATAGCTGACTAACAGAGGCAGCAAGGCCACTTAGGATCTGAAAGGTGAGACTGCTGTCGACTGGGTAATGGGAGCTCTAGTTTGAATAAGTGTCCCCAAACAGTCCTTGCATTAAAGGCTTGGTCCTCAAAGTGGTGCTATTGGGAGGCTTTGGAACTTTGGGAGATACCCTACAGGAAGTCCTTAGGTCACTGGGGATGTGTCTTTGAAGGGAATTGTGGGATCCCAGGGAGTCTGGGTCTCTCTGCTTCCTGGCTCGTGAAGTGAGTGGTTTTGGTCTGTCACATACTCCTGCCATGATGCTGCCTCGCCACAAACACAAGGCAATGGGGCCAGACGATCATGGGCTGGAACTTCTAAACAGTGAGACTAATAAACCTTTTCTCTTTATAATTATCCCCAGTGTTGTTAGTATAGTGATGGAAAACTGACTCGCACAGTGAGTAGGGACGGTTCTCCAAAGGAGGGAAGGAGGTGTTATTAACAGAAGAAAAGGCAGGTGGGGCAGGAAAAAACACATGCTACAGCAGCAGGCCCCCCCTGCCACAGCCCGAGCAGTTCTCCCGTAGGGACAGCTCCTGAACACCAGCCCTTCTGGCTGCCTGCTGTTGCCCAACCCTGACATCGCATGCCCAAGCAGGGCTTCAAGGAGACTTTGCACTGCGGTCCAGGACAAACCCCACACACCTGCTTAGCTCCTTGATCACTGGGCTCGTTCTGAACTCAGAGGCCCAGCTTAAGACTTTTCATCTCTTTGGACTTTTTCTAATGCCCTCATTTTCTCTCTCCTACCTCCAGGGTTGTCTCCTAATTTTTCAGCTTCTACTTTGTTGCCAGAGGTTCTAGAAAATTTTAAGAAAAATACTTGATGCTGGGCAAGAACAGGGGACTTTTTGCTTCTCTGTTGCTATGAACCAAATGCTTCTGTCTCCCCCAAACACTGAGCCCCAATGTTGTGAGTGTGGTTTTGGAGATGGAGACCAGTGGGAGGTGACGAGGGAGCCAGGATTTCCTCAGTAGGTGGACCTTCTAGGTGGCTTACGGGCGGGCCTCTGGGAGGTAATGGAGCCTTGCAAGTGGAGACAGCAGAAGGCACACACGATGCCCCTGCCACATGAGCACGCAACAGGCATCCACCTGCAAACCAGGAAGAGGCCCTCACCAGGACCTTGACCTTGTACTTCCTGGATTCCAGAAAGTGGAGAAACAAATTCATGTTGCTTGAGCCACGAAGTCCCCGCATTTTTATCATAGCAGCCCAGAATGACCAAGACACTGGTCCCCCTCTTCAGTCTTGTCCGTGTAAGTAGGAAAGACTTGTTAACAACCTCATGAGCAGGCGCGGTTCATTGTGCCACACTCGCAGTGCCCACGAGAGAGCTCATGCGCTCCACATTCTGCGTCCTGAAAGCCCACTCTCAGATGTGGCCAGCACCTGTGTGCTCCCCTCTCCCATGTGGAGGCTGAGTCCTTGTCTGCCTCTCAACTTCAGACCAACATTGCCTTCTCTCACGTGGTCACTGGAAGCCTGCATTTGGGGAATGATGGGTCGCTTGGCGAACTCCCATTTGACTTCTATTCATATGTATGCTGAGGGTAGTATAGGAGTGTGCCAACTATTAGAAAATACATGTACACACATGATAAACACTGATACATGTGTGTACTTATACATATATATGTATGTGCATGTGTGTGCATTCACTTATGTGACTATGTGACTTTTAAAATAGATGATGTGAATTTTAAATTAAAAAAAATCTCGTTGATTGCTTTTAAGCAAGCACACCTCACCCTCACCTGACGGTAGGTCACCATGGCACTGCACTTCCTCTCCATTCGAGAATTTTAAAAGTGGACAGGACGGGGGTCAACACATCCGGAGCAGCGCATTGTGGTGGGGAGAAGCTTTGCGAAGAGATGCTCCCCCCAGAGAAGTGGATTCCACACCAAGGCCTCCGTGCGGGGCATGGATGCTCTCAGTTTCCCATGACAACTCTTCTGATCTCCTTTCAGTGAAGATGGTTTCCCTTGCGCGTCCCCTGAAGACGTCAGAGTGGCTATGGGGATTTTGAAGGCCACCTCGTCTCAGACACGCCAGGGCTCCTGTGCACACTGTCCGTGCTTCCGAACCCGCAATCGGCTCTTCCTCGCGGCCAATGCACCTGTCGTTGCAAGAAACTTCCATTTCTTCTCCCAGGAAAGACAAAACTGAGAGCAGTGTGAGAACGGCCAGGTGGCGGCTGCTAACTCTGGCTGCGGTGGAGGGGTGGCAGTGGACGGGTTGCTGGGACGGGGAGGCTGCAGGAGCTGTAGGGAGAAGACGCTGAACCTCCCCTTGCGGTCGGGCCCTGTGTGCTAGCCACTGCCCATGGACAGGCAGAGGGGCCTGCTGACCTGGTGAAGGGATGTTGCTTGTCTTTAGCTGCCCTTCTTTCCCTCCCTGAGTGACCAGCCATCCCAGAGAGGACAATGTGCCAGCAAAAGGGGTGGTGGAGCAAGATGGGAGGAGCCTGGCGCCCAGGTGACTTGACAGAGAGCTGTCGGGTCAGGATGGGCTGCTGTGTGAGAGAGAACGAGGTCCTGTCTTTCCAACACCACTGCATTTTGAGGTCTTGATTACAGTGATCCAGCCTTTGCTATAATTAGGCCAACAAGAAGCGTGTGCGTTTTGAAGTTGGCAACATTGGAAAGTTTCAAACAGGTGAGTGCCGTCGCCTACTTTAAAGGGGCCATTCTGGCTTCCCATGGAGCACAGTGAAAGGAAGGTGGGGTGGAAGAGGACAGTCAGGAGCTACTGCCAGTGAGGGACAGGAGAAAGCTGCTGGAGAGGAAGATAAAGGCCCGGCTCTGAATGCATTTTGAAATAGAGCAAGCAGGCTTGCTGATTTATTAGATTTTGGAGAGGGCAAAGGAAAAAGCAAAAATGATTCTTAGGTTTCTGACCTCAATAATGACACTGGTGGAATTTTCTGGGGTGGAGAACACTGAAGTGTAGAATGGGATGGGATTCTTTGAATGCAAAACCCCCATAAACGGGCAAAAACAATAGAAATGTGTTAGCCTCCAACATGCGGAACTGCTGCAATGAACAGCTTAAGTATGTCCCCAATACCTTCTTTCTAAGGTCCCCTCTGTCGCTGAGCTTCAGCTTCAGCCTGAAACTGGTTCCCGGTTGTTGGCGGCTTGCGTCCTTCCTCCTGGCCTGATGTCCTATTAGGCTGGCTTGGGTGAGTAGGGCAGAGGCTTGAGGGACTGTCCTCTGGGTCTCCACTGACATGGGGAAGGCAGGCGACCGCCCCTGGGCAGTCAGGTTCTCTGGGAAGGATGAGGGCAGGCCGATAGGAGGTTTATGTGCTTCAACCCTTTGTTTCTCCCCTCAGTCTGGGGAAAGGTGCATATTTGCCGCCTTGGCAGACAGGAGAACTAGGAGCTCACAAAGATTCTTTTTGTCAGAAGAAAGAAACGAGAAACCCCAGAGACTGACTGAAGTCTCTGCACAGCGACCCGCAGCAGCAGCTCTGCAAGGTGGCCTCGTGTGCTCGTCTCTGACTGTCTCTAGAGACACAGATGTGCTTTCTGTGGCTAATGAGTCTAAGCAGTCCTGTAGGGGTGCTTGGTCCTGTTTTCCATGCTGTAGAAAGCTGGTCCTTTGTTCTGCTAGAGAATGATTTCTAGGATGCTAAAAGTGTCTCCCTTTTATCACTCAGGTCCATGATATTTTGAGAAATTGGGGCTTGAAATAAAAAACAAATCAGGACAGTACCATTGAGTGCAAAAGGAGCCTGGGTCCAGGATGAGGAAGGTGAGAGGAGAGGACTAGCAAGAGGGCTGTTGCTGTGGCTCCCAGGAGAGAGTTCTCTGGGTGGAGCGCTTTCTTGCTCCTCATTCGAAGAGTGAGAGGCTTTTTCAAAAGGTGCTTACAGCGGATCCTTGAAGAGCATCTCTTGGTTCTCAACCTTGGGATGAGTCTGGAACAGTGGGGAGATCCAGGTGGATGTGGGTCAGGCTGCTTCCCTAAGGGGAGGAAGCAGAGTTCGTTCCCAATCACAAGTGTTTCTGCGGGAACCTGGGAAGCTCAGGGGACCTGAGCCTGATTAGTTTGCATCAGGTTTGCAGAGTCTGAGTCCCCATAGCCCAACTGCCCTCCAGTCATTGGCTTTGACCACTGAGGAGGTGGCTGCAGGGACCAGCAGGACTTTGGTGCACTTGAGGTGCTTGGTGGCCTCTCATTTCACCTTCCCCTAGAAGGAATAGAGCATCGGGTTCCCAAGCCCAGCGCTGAGGGCTGAGAGCAGGACTCCATTGCAGTGGCCCCCGCGCTCTCTGGTAGTCAGCTTTCCATCGCTGTGACCAGAATGCCTGACAAGAGCTGCTTGGAGGAAGAACAGTGCAGTTGGCTCGTGGTTGGACAGTTTCAGTCCACGGTCGGTGGACTACAATTGCTCTGGGCCCAGGGTAAGGTGGAGCATCGTGGCAAAAGGGCATGGCAGAGGAAAGCTGCTCAGCTCCTGGCAGTGAGGAAGCAGAGAGCAGGAAAGCAGGGCACCAGGGAGGAAGCCGAAAGGCACACCCCCCAGTGGCCACTTCCTCCTGTCAGGTCCATTCACAGTACTAATCCACCAAATGATTAGGTTCCAGCTCTCACAGTCCGATCATTTCGCCCCCTGACTCCTGCATTGTCCCGCACGTGAGCTTTCAGGGGACACCTGTCCAAACCATAACACTGTCTCATGGTTCCTTCTAGGCAAAGTCTACCTTACCTCCTTAAAGAGAGAAAATAAAATGAAAATCAGAGCTAAAAGTTACAAAGATAGGACAAAGACAGGAAATGGAAAACAAGCGACTGTTACAAATCATCTTAGAAATGATGGGGCTGGAGCTGTGGCGCAGTGGTTACAGCACTCGCCTGGCAAGGGCAAAGACACAAGTTCAAACCCCAGCACCACATACACAACAATGTGTCAGTGCAACGAGAGTCATATGAAAAACTAATAAAATTGATTCTCTTTCTCTCACTGTCCCTTTCTCTTTCAAAAAGAGAAAGAAAGAAAGAAAGAAAGAAAGAAAGAAAGAAAGACCAGAAGCTTTAACATAATAACCGTAACTTAGAACTACCCACTCCACCTGCAGACGGGAGGAGTGCCCTGCCACCTACTCCTCCCCCCCCTCGAGTGACCTCAGCAGCCCCATCAGCAGAGCTGGAATCACCCATGCCTCTCACTCTCCTCCCAGTGGGGGGGGGGGGTGTCAGATGTTGAGTCCCTAGAGTCCCCAGAGTCACTCATCCTGTGTTCCAACCCCATCTTTGCCACTTGGCAGCTCTGAACTTAGACAAGTTGTGGACGCTTTCTGATGCTTGGTTTCCCCATCTTTGAGGGTAGGAACTCGCTCTGCTTCATTTGGTAGCCAGGCCCTGGCACATGGTGGGAATGGAGCAGATGTTAGTGGGTGCTGTTATTGGATAGCCAACCCCTGGGTCCTGCAGACTTTTTAACTTTTTCACATCTGCTGCTCATCCTCTGGGGTCATCCTGAAGTGTGTGCGATGAGGTCAGAGGCTTGTCTGTGGAGGGCGGGATGCTGGTTGAGAGGGAGAATCACTGGGAAGCCACGTGGAAGGGTGGACAGCGCCTCCGGTGTTGGAGGAGGTGATGGCGAGGTGGCACTGGGTGAGGGACTGCAAGAACTGCAGGAGGCTGGGAGGCCTAGAGTGCAGCTCTAGAGACTGCTGGGCAGGAGAAGAGTCTGGGGGTCTCGTTGAAGACACACACTCTGACTCAGTGGGTGGAGCCCGAGATTCTGCATCTCTCACAGCCCCCCAGTGACATCAATCTTGCCGGGTTTCAAGTCCAAAGCAGCAAAGAACAGAGCCAGTGCCAGCACTGTCCTCCGACTCAGGCAGCAGCTCTTGGAGCTCTGCTGTCCTGGAGCTCATTCCAGGGAACCCTTCGTCTCTGCCCACACCTCTTGCCCATATTCTCACGCGTGCCCAAAGCAAGAGGACAGGGGTTTGTGGACAAGGAAGAACGATTTTAAGGGGACTGTGTAGGGTAGAGCTAGTATATAAATATGAAAGGAAGAGACTTGAAAAATGTTTGAAAAGCAGAGCTAAAGGTTTGCTGTCAGCTGATGAGCTATGAGCGTGAACTAATGCTTGACTTTCTGAAACCCAACTTCTATGGACTAATTCTTAAGAAAGCAGTAGAAAGCTCCACCCCTCATCTTGAATCTACTAATCCTGCCGGTGCGCGAGACGGATTCATGTTAGCGCGCCTCCTTGATTGCAGCTCGCGTAATTCTACGGTCAAAACAATTTGATAGCTCCCTCAGACCGTGTTGTGGGTTGAACGTGAGGTGCCCCCCACAAGTTTCTGTTACTGCAAGCCTGCACTCTGGAACCACGCAGTGCTCTTTCTGGAATGGCCCCATCATGAAACTATTTAGGCACCTGCCGTGAGCACAAGCTCAGGAGTGGCCCCAGAGTCCCACCACCATAACAAGGCACTCCTAAGACTCAGGAAATTCCAAAGCATAGGAAGCTACCTCGCAGGAATCAGAAGCAAAGGGCAGGCATATTGTTCTTATTACACAACACACAGTGAGTCCATTACCAAGCCATGCCAACTTCTTCCCAATGTCTCCCAAGCACCAGGTCCTCTGTCCATCAACACTGACACCATGAAGGCCCTTCCTGGATCGGTGTGGTTTTAGCCTTAGCCTCTTACCCCGTCACCGTTCTCCCAGCCACTCTCACTCTGCTGTCAGAACTGTCCTCACATCTCAACCTGGCCACATGCTTTTCCTGCGCAGAAATGCTCACTGTCTCCCAACTGCCCACAGCAGCCCTGTGGGACAGAAACACAAAGGCTTCCGTGTATTCTCCAGGTTCCGGTAGTCTCATTTGTTTAAAGTGGGAAAAAAAGGTTAATTTAAATAAGGTAGCTAAAAGCTAATTTTAATAGCATAATGTAACTCAAAATTTCCAAAATAATTCAATGGTGCACGTATATATTGAATAGGTGGATATATATATATATATATATATATATATATATATATATATATATATATATAAAACATCCACCACACACATCATACGCAACTTACAACTTACAATGGCTCAACTTATGACCTTTCTGAATTAACAAGGGTGCAAAAGTGATATGCTGGGCTAGAGCAGTGGCTCAGCTGTTATGGCACTTGCCTGGCGTGCACCAGGTCACTGGTTCGAATCCCAGCACCATGTACACAAGTGTCGGAGCAATGAAAGCCACGTGAAAAGCTAAATAAAATTGATTCTCTCTTTCTATCTCACTGTCCCTCCCTCTCTCTCTTATAAAAAGAAGTGATATGCTTTCAGTAGAAAGCACACTTCGAATTTTGTGTTTTAGGACTTGGAGTGCAGCTCAGTGGCACGGCACCTGCCAGCATGGGTGAGGACCAGGCTCCAGTGAACTGGAAACATGGGGGCGTTGAGTTTGTTTGCTTTGCTTTTCTGGTCTGGGTTTGATCTTTTCCCGCACCTCTGGAATGCAGTTCAATACTCTCTCCAGAGGCTGCAGTGAGCTGCAGTTTCCTGTCCACCGCGGGCTCACAAGGGAAACTGCCAACACTCTGCGGCGTGCAGACTTCCTGACTTTCAGTGAGTTACGTCCAGATAAACCCATCGTAAAGAAGATAAGTCAAAGTGCATTTAATGCACCTAACCCACCAAACATCACAACTTAGCAACACAGCACCCGGAAGGAATTGCTGGGACTCCCTGTCACTGCCACCTTAAGTGTCATACCACGTATGAGTAGCCCAGGGAAAGAGCAAAATCCAAAACCTGGAGTACAGTTCTACTGAGCGTGTACTAAGTTCCACTGAGCGTGTACTAAGTTCTACTGAGCGTGTACTAAGTTCCACTGAGCATGTACCACTATTGCACACTCACAAAGCTGAAAACCGAAGTTGAGCTGTCACTGTTGGAGACCGTCTGTGCTGTGTTGCTAAGGCTACGGAGTTTGGAAGGTTAGGTGCAGGAAGTGTGTTTTTTTTTTTTTGTTGTTGTTGTTTTTTTTTTTTTGAGAGAGAGAGAGAGAGAAAGACTCAATTTATTTTTCCATTTGGCCTTTGTTTCTCTGACACTTAGTTGTGTATGTGGTGCTGGGGCGTGATCCTGGGTCCTCGCACATGCCAGGCAAGCACTCCAACTGCTGAGCCACCACTCCAGCCCCTGAGCGTGTGTGCTTTAAGGCCTCTGTTAGAACTGTATTTTCTGCATCAAAGATCCCTACTCGTGATTTGACACCTCAAATGACAAGGAGGCAGACTGATGATGGAGGGAAAGTGACTGAGGTGATCGCACTTGCCTGGGCGGTGGGCTCCTCACCCTCTCCCGGCCTTCCTCGCTCACTACCTGGACAAAGCTCTCTCTGGACAGCACACGCACCCTGGGAGAGGAAGGAAGCAGGGCGCTTAGGTGCATGCATCTCCTTCCCTGGGGCCTCTGCTGCGCTCTGCTTCACCGCAGCACTCTTAGAGCGCCGGCTCCTGTTCCAGTTTCCTGTAATCGATGACTGTGCCAACTGTCACACAGTTGGACAGGCTTTGCCTTTCACAGAATCCAAAAACTTAAACTAAGAAGATGAAACAGGAAGGGCAGAAGGAGGGGGTGTCTTCCAATTAGAGAGGAGAAAGTGGCCTGGCAGGGGCTTTCTGGAGGCACTGAAAGCAAACCTCATATAGGTACTGTTTGGCACAAGATTAAGTCCTTTTAGAAATGCATTGCAAGGTCTGGAGCGGTGGCTCAGCGGTACAGCACTTGCCTGACATGCGTGAGGACCTGGGTTCAATCCCCAGCACCACATAAACAACTAAGTGGAGAAAAAACAAAAACCAGATGAAAAAGTAAAATTAACTCTCTCTTATTCTCTCTTAAAAAAAAAAATAAAGCCCTGCAGCCAGGGGCAGTGGGGCCCACCTGTAATCCCAGCCACCTGGGAGGCTG
Source organism: Aplodontia rufa (assembly GCA_004027875.1). Classification (NCBI taxonomy): domain Eukaryota; kingdom Metazoa; phylum Chordata; class Mammalia; order Rodentia; family Aplodontiidae; genus Aplodontia; species Aplodontia rufa. Next base: position 82,517 of record PVKS010002408.1, read on the forward strand.
AGGCAGGAGGATCACAAGTTCAAAGCCACCCCAATCAACTTAGCAAGGCCCTAAGTAATTTAGTGAGACCCTGTCTCAAAATAAAAAATAAAAAGGGCTGTGGATGTGGCTCAGTGGTTAAGCACCCCTGAGTTCCAGCTGTGGTACCAAAAATAAGATTAAAATTAAAAAATGCATTACAGTACAGTTGCTTGGGGAGATGGTTTGCTGTTTTCTACGAGTCTGAGCCTGCTCTTACCACGTGTCCCAGCAATCACACTTCTTGGGATCGACCCGCATGCGTGGAAAACATCCACACAAACATCGGCATGCGGAGATAATTTAGCTTTATTCACAATTGCTAAAACTTGGAAGCAACCAGGATGCCTGCCAGCAGGGAGTTAGACAAACCCACGGCGCCACCTTTAGACAATGGAACACTCTTCAGTGCTAGAGCAAATGAGTCAAGAGGCCAGGAGGAAGTACGGAGGGAATTTAAACGCAGGTCGGTGAACAAAGCCAATCAAACGTACGATTCCATCTGGTACGCAACATTTTGGAATAGGCAAAACTCGAGAGTAGATATGTCAGTTTTTCCAGGGGTTGGTGGGGATGGAGGACGAACAGGCAGAATACAGGGTTCTGTAAGAAACTGCACTAGTGACTCACACTTTACACATTTGTCCGGACCCCAAGGACGGAGGACACCAAGGGTGAGTCCTGAGTTCCACCGTGGACCTCGGTGGTCCAGACGCATCCCTGCAGGTTCAGCCTGTCACAGTGGGGAGATGGGGCGAAGGGGCAGATGGGGCTCGCTGTACTTTCTGCTCTATGTTGCTGTGAACCTAAAATCACTCTAGAAAGCAAAGTCTTCTCAAGGTTTGGACAGATACCACCGGACCAGGAGATCTGTCCAGGAGCATCATGGGGAAAGCAGCCTTCCAGGGCCCCAAGGCTGGGAAGACTGCCGGGGTGCCTAGGTGTTCCGCAGTCCCACCAACCCCACACTCATCCATCTCTGCTGCTCTGCCAGCCCTCCAGGCTCCTCCTCCCCCACCGCCTGAGGGCGCACGCAGAGCACCTGCAGGCCACCTGCCCTGAGGCGGTGCATGGCTCCCCAGCTCTGGATGTAGAGCCCTGGCATTTCAGCTCTGTAGGAGACACTGCCTTTAAGGTCAGCTTCTCCTCTGAAACTGGCGTAAAACCAGAGGAACTGGGAGCAGGACAGGTCTTGAGCAGTAGAGATCTTTCCAGAGGAGAACTCTGCCTTGGCCAGGAGGAACCCTGCAGGACTTGGACAGATGCCCCTGCAGTCCAGTTCTTTCACTTTGTGGCAGTGGGCAGGGGCAAGTCTCCAGTCTTCTGTGCCTGTTTCTTTGTGAGCAGCAAGAAATGCACTCAGGGTGAATGATCTTTGCACTCTCCTTTATGTTTGTGACTTAATAAAACCCAGCAAAGGAGTCACGTTTGGTCCTCACCAGCTGCCTTCCCTGAGGCAGTTCACCAGTGGTCCCTGCTATGCTTCCATGTGTCACCTTGTTTAAAGTAATCGCCGTCGATCCTTTCGATTATTCCCACTGCGTCCCACCCCTGACCCCCACAGCAGGCTCACTCCTCTGTGCTTTCTGGCCATGGCATTGGCAGAGGGAAGCCCTGGATGAGATCCAGGCACAGCATGTCTCATAACTAATTTCACAAACTAGGGGACTTAAGACAACAGAAACTTGTTCTCCTTCACAGTTCGGGAGAACAGAAGTCCAAAATCAACGTGGCTCTTTCTGGAGGATTTTTAGGGAAAACCTGTCCCAGGCCCCTCTCCCAGCTTCTGGTGGCAGCTGGCGATCCTCAGCATCCTTGACCTGTGTTACTCAGTCTCTACCTCCATTTTCACATGTGTCTTGCCCCTGTGTGTCTCTGTGTCTGAAATCTCCTCCTCTGTTCTCTCATGAGAACACCTTTCTCAGGAGGACACCTTTGCTGTCCACCCTAAATCCAGGCGGACCCAGTAAGCCTAACCCTAAAGGCTCTGATCGTGAGACCCTTACCTCTATTTGCAAAGCTCACATTTCCCAATAAGGCCACGTTTGCGGGTAGCAAGGGTTGGCCTTGGACATATCTTTTAGGGGCCACAATTCCCACTACATCGGTCCTGAGCCTCCCATAAAAGCAAGAACCTGTGGAAGACAGACGTCTCCTCAGCAGTTTGATTCTTACTGGTAACACTTCCTTCTCTGTCCCTTTGGCCCTAGGAATGGTAATACCTCCCCCTTATAGCCTAGACCCTCTTGTAAGGGATTGATTTATTGAATGTCTTTCTAGTTACGCACACGCACCCTGAGAATTGGAATACAATTTGTATTCCTGGAAAATGACTGGCAGGAAGTGAAAGTGAGCCTGATATTGAGTTCAAGTTCATAAGGATATAAGCCAGGCAAGAATGCAGAGTGAAAGTTACGTTTTTCTCTAAAGCCACCTTATGTCCAGTTCATTTTTTCCTAATCTTTTCTCAGAGTTCTCTTGTTATAGTTTAGGTAAAATCATTTTAAGTTAAGGACTCTCCTGAACTTAATGTCATCCTTCAAAGGGTACCTATGTGACACCCTTTGTCATCTGGGATTTTATAAAGGCATTCAGTAGTGCCTATTCTTGATCTGCTAGATTAGAATCACAAGGCTGAGTTTCAGGGGTTTTGATACCCAACTGTCCACACACAGGGATTGATATATGAACACTTGGAATGGACCAGTTTTGGATTGCTTTTGGTTTCTCAAAGCTACACCTAAAACAAGAATTGGAGGACAAGTTGCATTTTTAGAGAGAGGAGGCCCTAGGGGAGAGGAAAGTGACAGGAAAGAGAGGAAGAGTGCTCCATGCAATGGGATGCTATCCTGGCAGGGGACTCTGGGAGGCGCCAGGGGTGCCTCCTTCCTTCTAACTGGCAGGTGAGGAATCTGGAGTGCTTCTCCCTCATCTCCCTTGTCTTTGGCTAAGGGCTACTTTGAAGCATGAACTCTCGCTGTCTCTGCCTGTCTTTGCTGGGCCAGGGTATGGATGTTCACTGTAAATGGCACTGGCCTGTAGAGGTAAGGGTGATGGATATGGATAAGACACAGCATTTGCTGAAGAACACATCACCATTAAACAAAAATACAAGACTGGAATGCAGACGTTCCTATACTGTGGCACACCCCTGAACCTTCCTCCTGCCCTGCCCTTGCTGAGTGGGCAGACTGACCACACCCTACGGGCTTGTGCTCTCCACGTGACTCGCATTTTCCAATGCAGGAGCAAAAGGTGTCATAAGAGCAGGTCTTAACTGACCTGCATGGCTTTGTTTGACCTCCCATATGTCTGTCAACTATGGTTTTACCTGGAATGCCACTGGAGAAATCAACCCACAGAAATACACAGAGACACCTCTAGGATACCCACCCAGAGCTGCTGAGCCAGTCATACAACCCAGGCTTCTGGTCCTGGGCTGGCAGGTGTCAGGACACCCCAAATATCCCTTCCTAGAGCCACCCAGGTGCTATGTGCAGATATATTGGGCCCATCCTGTGCTGCCAAGGTCCCCAGTGCGCACATAGGTAGGCCTGTTTGAGCCCATCTCATGCCACCAGGATCCCAGGACCCAGCACAGTGCTCAAGCAGACCCATTCCAGGCCATGCTGTGCCATAGGGAACCCAGGACCCAATGACACACTGCCACCACACTTCAACAATCCGGTGGGCCGTCCCACACCCCCATCAGGTTCTGGACATGCACCCTGGAGCCTAGATCCAAAACGTGCAGCAAAACAAGGCTCAAGGGAGAAGCAGCCTTCTGGAAGAAGATGGTCATCAAAGGGGTGGTTCTGCCCGACCCTTTGACCCGAAAGGAAGAAACACCCAGAGAACTCCCTTGCTTCCCTACGGGGAATGCCAATTCAAAGATCCAGAAGAAGCTCTTCAGAAACAAGGAACCAAACTAGAAAAGGGTTGCTTCAAACCCACTACTCCCCTACCAAGGAGACTATGGGAAGGGAAAGGATGAAAACCTAGAAAAAATTATCAACAATCTGATTACTAAAAGGAACAAGGAACTAAAAGAAGATTTCATGAAGGAATTAACTGAGAAAACACAAGAGATAAAAAACTCTATAATCAAATCAATAGATATACTGTAAAAGGAAGTTATGGAGCTAAAATCTTAAGTCAATCATATCAGAAGAATGATGGAAGAATTTAATAATAGACTAACTTCTAGGAAACAGAACATCAGCTCTTGAAGAAAGAACTTCCAACAATTAGGATAGGCTGAGTAAGCTTGAGTGCATAGATGACAAGGAAGTAAATAAATAAATAAAAACTCACAGAGCATGAACAGTATTTTCAAAATGTCTGTGACCAAATCAGAAGAAATATCCTAAGACTAATTGGGATTCAGAAAGAAATTGAGATGCAAATGAATAGTATAAAAAACATTCTCAACGAAATAGTTAAAGAATTTTTTCCCACATTATAATAGAGTCAGATATGCTTATCCAGGAAGGATATAGGACAACCAATAGACCTAATCAAATGAGAAGCTCACCAATATGCATCATGTTGAAAATGTATAACAGGGAAATCAAGGAAATAATATTAAAAGCTGCAAGAGAGAAACACCAAATCACATCCAGAGGCAAACCAGTAAGAATCACCTCTGACTTTTCAGCTCAGACTAGAAGCAAGAAGACCCTGGAAGGAGATATTTCAGTCTCTGAAGGGCCACAATCTGCAGCTAAGAATGCTATGCCCAGAAAAACTCAGCTTCGAATTTGATGGGTAAATAAGAACATTTCAAGATAAGATCAAACTTGCAGCATTCATGAACAGAAAACCAGCATTAAAAAGAATTCTCAAAGATAAACTCCAGATAGAAGAACAACCACACAATCCTCAAAACCCACAGGGAAAATTCAATAAAAGTATACTCTTATCAAATAAACAACCAAGACAGCACAGAACTCACTAATAAAAGATGTTGATTATGAACCACAATCATAACTATACTAACACAGAATATGAATGGTCTTGTTGCACAAACCAAAAGACACAGATTAGCAGAATGGATCAAAAACAAAATCCAACAATATTCTACTTACAGAAGACCCATCTTACAGCCAAAGACATCCACAGATTGAGAGTAAAAAGATGGAAAAAAAATCTATGCGGCTTAAAGTTGAAGAAAGCAAGTTGGTGTTGCAATACTTATATCCCACAAAGTAGATTTCAAGCAAAATTTAATCAGAAGAGATAAAGAAGGCCACTACATCATAGTAAAGGGAACAACACATCAGGAAGATATAACCATAGTAAATTTATACACTCCAAACAGCAGCACTTCCAAGTATGTGGATAAAACACTCCATGATTGTTGGGAACATGAGGCTCAGCTGGCTTGTAGAAGAATTGGTGGTAAACAACTCTAAGGGGTTCAGCTGGCTTGTAATTAGCAAATTGCCTGACCGCATGACTAAGCTATTCGGCCACTCATTTGTTACAATTGGAGAAAGGTGTTTGCATTGTATCCTATTGGTTATTGTAATGGATAAATAGAGTAGCAACTAGTCAGGTAAGGAAGCAGCCAAAAGAAGGAAGCAACGAAAAGAAGCAGGAGCGGCCCAAGGAAGAAGCAGCCAAAGAGAAAGCATAGAACCAGAGAAGCAGCAGCAGCAGCAGCAGAGACGTCAGAGAGATCAGCAGCTTAGAAGATCCAGGTCCCGTGCTCCAGCTGCCGGCGTTCGCCCCCTTGGTTCCCAGCTCCCCAACCCTTCCTAACAGCCCCTCGGAGGACGGTCCAGCGTTAAGCCGTTCTACCCGCTTCTCGCACAGGAACGCTGTGAGGAGCGACTCCTCGCCCCGTCCCCGCCCTAACTCGGCCCCTCGGAGGACGGCTAGCAAGGTCGTCCTGCCCGCTTCTCGCACAGGAACGATGCAAGGAGCGACTCCTCTTCCCCCCTTCCCCAGACCTGTCCTGCCGGCGCCGGCGGCCGGTTCCCAATGTCCTGCTGGCCCCCCAGGGAACGGCTAAGGTCCCCCAAGGCTGTTCCCGCCGCTCCCCGCTCCAGAACCCAGGGCGGGGAGCTACACATGATATAAAACCACTTATAGACACCAACACAATAATACTGGGAGACTTTAACACTCCTCTATCACCAATAGACAGATCACCAAAGCATGAAAACAATAAAGACATCACCAACCTAAACAACTCCATATATCAAATGAACTTAACAGACGTCTGTACAATATTCCACCCCCAATTTGGCTGAGTTTACCTTCTTAGCAGTGCATGGATCCTTCTGAAAATAGATCAATTCCAGTTCATAAAGGAAATCTCAGCAAATATTAAAAAGTAGATATTATCCCATGTATTGTATCAAACCATGACACCATGACCCTAGCAATTAACAGCAAAACTTAGAAAACACACATATACATGGAGATTTGATACTATCGTCTTAAATGAAGAATGCATCCAAGAAGACTTGAGAGCAGAAATCAAGAAATTCTTGGAAGTGAATGAGGGTGAAGACACAACATATTGAAACCTCTCAAACACCATGAAAACCTTCTTAAGGGGAAAATTAAAAATCAGGAGCAAGGGATTGGGGTTTTAGCTCAGTGGCAGAGCGCTTGCCTAGCACGCACAAGGCCCCGAGTTCAGTCCTGAGCCCCCCCCAAAAAAAAATCAGGAGTGATCTCAAATAAATAAGCTTATGCTCCACCTCAAATATCTACAAAAGGAAGAACAAACTAATTCCAAAGCCAGCAGAAGACAGGAAATAATGACAATCAGAGCTGAAATCAATGAAATTGATAACACATACACACACAACAATAAAAAGAATCCATGAAATAAAGCTGGTTCTTTGACAATAAATAAATAAAACTTACAGACCCCTAGACAATATCACTAAAAGAAGGAAGGAATTGAAGCAAATCAACAAAATCACCAGTGTAAAGGGAGCAATCACCCCTGACTCCACAGAAATCTAATTGATCATCAGAACATATTCTAAAAAACTATTCTCCTCTAAATTAGATAATCCAGAAGACATGGACAAATTTCTAAACACAAACAACTTCCCCAAATTGATCCAGGGTGATATTGAAAGCCCAATAACAAGCACTAAAATCCATATGGTAATTAAAAGCCTTCCAAAGAAGAAAAGCCCAGGACCTGATGGATTCCCCACTAAGTTTTACCTCACCTATAAGAAGGAGCTAACAGCTGAAAAGCAGAGAATTCTCTGAAATAATTTTTATGAGGCAACCAGAATCCTAATATCAAAACCCAACAAAGACATGCCAGAAAAAGAAACTACAGACCAAGATCCCTAATGAACATAGATGCAAAAATCCTTAATAAGGTTCTAGCAAACCACATTCAAAAACACATCAAGAGGATAATTCATCACAATCAAGCGGGCTTCACTGCAGGGAAGAATGGCTGGTTCAACATATGCAAATCAATAAAAGCATCATTTTAACAGAATGCAAAAACCATACGATCAACTCAATTGATGTAGAAAAGGCCTTTGATAAAATACAGCACCCGTTTATGCTCAAAACTCTGGAGAAGATTGGTATCAAAGGAACTTACCTTAACTATGTAAAAGCAATATATGATAAATTCACAGCTAGTATAATACTAAATGGAGAAAAGCTAAAAGCATTTCCACTAATCTGGGGAACACAATAAGGCTGCCTGCTCTTACCACTTTTATTCAATATTGTTCTTGAGACCCTAGCTGGAGCAATCAAGCAAGAGAAGGAAATCAAAGAGATAAGAATGGGAAGGGAAGAAGTCAAACTATCCCTTTTTGCTGTTGACATGATCTTATATTTGTAAGATCCAAAAAATTCCGCCAGAAAACTGCTTGAGCTTATAAACAGATTTAACAAAGTGGCAGGCTACAAGAGCAACACCCATAAATCAATAGCTTTTCTGTACATTAACAATAATAGGACAGATGAAGAAATCAGGAAATCGGTCCCAATCAAAATATCCTCAGAAAGAATAAAATACTTGGGAATTAAACTAACAAGGCAAGTAAAAGACCTCTACAGTGAAAATTGTTGAAGACTGAAAACAGAAATTGAAGAAGACCTGAGAAGACGGAAAGATATTACATGCTCTTGGTTAGGCAGAATTAATATAATTAAAATGGCCATTCTGCCAAAAGTGCAGTACAGATTCAATGCAATCCCCATCAAGATACCAATGTCATTCTTTATAGATACAGAAAAAGCAATTCTCAAATTCATTTGGAACAACAAGAAACCCAGAATAGCCAAAACATTACTAAGCTAGAAAGACAAAACAGGTGGTTTTGCTATATCAGATCTAAAACTATACTATGGAGCTGTAGTAACAAAAACAGCATGGTACTGGTATCAAAATAGGCATGAAGACCAATTGAATAGAATAGAAGACACTGAGACAAACCAGAAATCTTTAAACATCTAATCTTTGACAAAGGGGGTCAAAATACAACATGGAGGAGAGACAGCCTATTCAACACACTGTCCACTGGACACAGTGGACAGCCACTTGCAGAAAATTGAAATTATCTTATCTCTCACCTTGCACAAAAATCAAATCAAAATGGATCAAGGAACTAGGAATTAAACGAGGTACCATACAACTGCTAGAAGAAAAAGTAGGAGCAACACTCCAGCAAATTGTAGTAGGCAATAACTTTCTCAACATGACTCCCAAAAAAAAAATAGAAGTCAAGAATCAATGAGTGGGATGCCATTAAACTAAAAAGCTTCTGCTCGGCCAAGGAATTGGTCAAAACTGTCAAGAGAGAACCTACAGAACAGGAAACAATCATGGCCTGTGATTCCTCCCATGGGGGACTAATACCCAAAATTTATAAAGAATGCAAAAAACTTAATATCAAAAAAAAAAACAAGCAAACAAGCAATCCAATCAATAAGTGGGCCAGAGAGCTAAACAGAAACTTCTCAACAGAGGAAATCAAGCAAGCCAATGAAAACATGAGAAAGTGTTCAAAATCACTTATAATTAGAGAAATGCAAATCAAAACTACATTAAGATTTCATCTCACTCTAGTCGATTGGCAAAGATGATGAATATAAACAATAACAGATGCTGGAAGGGTTGAGGGGAGACAGAAACACTGGCACACTGTTGGTGGAACTGCAGACTGGTCCAGTCACTCTGGAAAGCAGTGTGGGGACTCCTCACAAAATTAGAGTTGGATCCACTGTGACAACCTAGAAATCCCTCTACTGGGTATTTTCCCAGAACTATAATCAGTATATTATAGTGACACAGCAAAATCAATGTTCATAGCATCTCAATTTATAATAGCAATTTATAATAGATAAATATGGAATCAACGCAGATCCCCTTCACTGGATCAATGGATCCAAAATCTGTGACACACACACACACACACACAATGGAGTTCTACTCAGCTTTTAGAAACAACATTATGGCCTTTAAAAGTAAATGAATGGCAATGGGACAAACTATGCTGAGTGAAATTAGCCAAATGCAGAGAACAAGTGTCAAATGTTTTCTCTCGTTTGTGGAGGATAGAGCAAAACACAGGCTTGGGTGAAAGGTAGTCAAGCTCGTGTACTAGACCCACAGCAATTGAAGCAACACATAATCTAGGGGAACCATCAATATGTGCATGGTGGTGGGGAGACAGGGAGGGAGAATATGGAGGATCTGGGGAGTATCACAAGTGTAGCTTACTCATTACACCCCAAGAAGCCAAATAATACTTACGTAATCATTTAATTTTGGAAAATGCATAGATATATACATATATACATACATACACATACATAATTGTGATTGGGGATGTGTATATATATATATATATAATACATTTATATCTGTTGTGGGGGGAATATAGATGAGTGAAGAGACTGGACTGTGGGTGATGGGGTGATTCTGGGTTAGGATCAGGGCACATCATATTGTTACAGCTCATGCATTTATGATTTACAACAGCACAACTCAATAAAATTTCAAAAAAGAAATACACAGACATACGAATAAATTATGTAAAACATGGCCATTGCAGAATGGATTATAAAGGCAAATTTTTGGGAAAAAAACAATAGGAGGAAGGGCAAATAAGTTGTGGCATATTCTTACATGGAATTTCATGTAGTACATCTTCACAAGGAAAGATGTGAACGATATGTAAACTAAGAAAAGCAAATTGCAGGACTATATATAGTCTCTCTTTTGTAATGACAAAAATTATAAGTATGCATATTCAAGAATACATAGTTCCATCTTTCCTGTATACATAGAGGAGAAAACTGAATGTAAAAAGTGTCTCTGGCCATTGCAGTTGGGGGATGTAGAGAGAAGGAAACTCTGCTGATGTTTTTAAATCTCATACATGAAAACATGTAATTATGAAAATGTAACGAGCGAAAGATGCAAAGGGAAATGAAAGCTTCTTTCCTTTTGTTCACACCAGCCCCATATCACTAAAAACTGCTTCCTGTAACTCATTTCAAAGCTCCTTTCACACACATGTGCACGTATAAATGCATCTGTTTATGTTCTTACTCACTGCATTGCAATGGATTCTTGAGGATGCTCTTCTCACACAGGCTTTCTAAGTCTATCGTGGGCATTGACCCTTGTTTAGAAACTTGCCCCCTCACTCACGAATTTTGGATATTTCCAGTGTTTTGCTTTTGTCAAATGATGTAGCAATGAACAAGGTTGTATGTGCATTTTGCTAAACATGTGCAGCTGCATCTCTTGGGTAAATTTCCGGTAGGGGGATTATCAGCATTAGAAGATGGGCATTTTTTATTCTAACAGACACGGTGAAATTCTCCAGAACGAAGGCACGCTACACAGTTCCACGCACGACTCCTGTCAGGCTGGCAGCACCAGGGGTCACTGTGCCTCTCTGCCAATCAGGGAGGTGAAAGAAATCTTATCTTTTCATTCATTGCTGTTTTGATCATTTGCATTTATTTGGTTATGAGACAGGCTGTTTGTTCATCTTCTCCAACCAGTTGTGCTCATTTTTCTACCAACATTAGGGTAATTTGGCCATGTTCCTCCTGGGCTGGTCATCCTTTTCATACTGACTTACAAAAATTCTTTGATAATTAAAGAAGTTCAACTTCTTATAATTTTTTGTAAACACATTTTCTGGTTTGTCATTAATCTCTTTGTTTATGGATTTCCCCCCATGTAGCCTTTTGAAATGTTTATATGGACAAACAGATTAATTCTGTTTCCTATGACTTTATTTAAAACAATCTTATCAGAGTATAAATTCCTCTGGGAATTTATTTCATGCTTGAATCGTGGATCTACAGCACTGATTTTAGTGAAAAGAGAAGTGGTTTATTTTTAACTTTGAAGGCACTTTATTGTTTGAGTTTTCTAAAATAAGCCTGTGCTTCTGTAATTAAAAAAATATTCCCAGTAAATAAAAAAAGAAAGAAGAGAAAAGCGAAAAACAAAACGATGAGGCATAATAACCTACAAGACCACGCCTGGTGACAGAAAGAACAGGTGAGGTCTGGTCTCATAGTCTCCAGCAGACTGTTCATTCAATACCCCGGCCACCTATTATTTTTCAGACCAGTGCTAGATCCTGAAGACATAATAAGAGCCTGGGTTGAAAACCTGACAATGGTAATGGGAAGGAGGGGAAGGATTGATGGAAGTGTGTTAGCCATAGATGATCGCCATGGCAACGGGAGCCTGAGTCATTGCTATGGAGACAGTGCTTGAAATTATGACTAGAGGGATAGTGTGACACAGTTGGGGAGATTCTGAAAAGGTAGACAGGCCTGTTAGAGATGCTTCAAAATTGCAGTTGCTTGCCAAACGCAGGTTATTGCCTCCCTTCCTCCAGTGTCCCATCGTGGGGAGGTTAGAGACAAAATAATTCAACAGAGTGCACCAAGCACGGTTTCATGTGGCCATGGCTGCTCATGACCACACTGGCTAGGAGCAGGCTTTTACTCAAAGAAGTTGCCCATGCAGTACAACTCAGTACGTTCAGTGTTCTTGTGTCCTGGAGGGCCAGTGTGTGTCCCTGTGCTGCCTCGTTGGAAGAAGCCTTCTCTGCAGCAACAATGAAGACTTCTGTCCAATATTTAAAACCAGGGAGAAACTGACATGTTTGAGTTTGGGGCTTGGTTCTCGTGGGAACTGTGATCAGGGCTTGAGCTATGCCTTGAACTATTGGATTATTGCTTTATGTGGCAGATTTCACTTGCTTATACATACAGGTGAGGTCACGTCTATCACTAATTCCAAATAATAATGCCTCTTTGCCCTGCCTTTCCCCCTTCACTCAGAACTTCCGGCCTCACTCTGAGGGGTGTGGGCACCTTAGGCAGTCCTTGGGCAGAAGGGGTTCACATGAACTCTAAGTCAGTCTGGGTCAACACTGTACTTCTGCTGCTACCTGCCTCTGGGCCCTGCTCATGCCACGCTGCCCCTTACTACAGGGTCCAGCCACTACATCAGCCTGAACAAGCTTCCCATTCCCCTCCTATCAGTTTACCCTTAGACTGTACCCTGATCCCCGCAAACCACAGCTCAAACCAGGTTGTCACTCTGGGTGCAGATTTTATTAAAGCTCAGGAAAAAGCAAAGGGAAATCTATCTGTTACCAGATGAGCCTGCGTTTGGAACCGAGACCCAGGCTCAACCTCCCTCAAATGACAGAGGCCAATGTACTTCCATCCCAGGATGCCCTCTGCAAATATGCATTCCTTCTTACTAAACAACCCTGTGGAATCTGTTTCTGATGTGAGTCACTGCAGATGTCTTGGAACTTGCTTCCTTGAATTCAGTCTAGTCAACATTCAGGCTCTCTGGGAGTATTTGGGGTTCCAGCCCATAGGGGTCTCATGTTCTGCCAATTCTGCAGGTGCTCTGCACAGTGAGTCACCTATTAAGAATGGTTGCCCATTGCAATCACTGGGGAGCTTTGAAAAGGCTTGCCCATTTCCTAGACGTTCTGATTTCACCAGTCTGGGGTATGGCCCGGACAAGGAGTTTTTAAAAAATGTGCCAGGTGATTCCAACACTGGCATCGAGAACCTTTGCTTTTATCAAAGTTATGCTAGGGCAAATTCAATGGAAATAATTCCTAGTAATCTCCCTTGGTCACATCTGATTCCAGAAATGAAGGGTAGACACCTTCATGTATTCCCCAGTCTCCCTGGGACTCTCCGTAGCAACCAGAAGTAACTGAGCCCATCGTGCTAGCGTGGCTTCTTCCTTGTATCCACTAAATGATATGGAAATTGTCAGAATAGATGAGACACTGGAGTAACTCATGTTGACATAATGAATGCTTGGTAAGCACTTATTAACATTAGTTATCTGATCGGAAACTTGCTGTGAGGGGCATTAGAACTCACGCAGACGGTACCTCCCTCCACTGGCGCACAACAGAAAGACCTGAGGTTCCTGTGTCTGGCATTCTACAAAAACAAACAAAAAACAAAACCAACAACTGCCATTCAGACACTTAGCAGCAACACAATAGGCACTGTGGGTGGGGTTCAAGGCTACCCAGCAGCCCATCATAACTAGGAAAGATGCCGTCCACCTTGTATTGGACAGGCATCTCACAGGTTCAATGATGGCCACAGAAGCAGCCAAACGTCACGAACCTGGTTTACAAGAGCTGCACCCCTCTTATACACAAATGTAAGGTCACCGGCTCCCGAAAGACCGTGATGAAGTAGTCTGGGTGGGATCTGCTTCCTCCTCTGGAACGGAATGGAGTGCACTGTTCAGATGCTGCGTTCCAGGTTGGAACTCTACAACACACCTGCTCACTGGGGAAAGGCAACATATGCAGACATTGGATATTTGTGATTAAAAAAAAAAAAAAGCCAGGGCATTCTGTAGATGGCTCTCTCAGGATGTGGCTAAGGGTGTGCTCGCCTGAGCTCCTGCCCTTCTGTGCACGGAACTCGGGTTGCGGGCAGGTGTAGTGTGATGTGGAGGGTGGGAAGGATGGCATCGCCCACCACAGCTGGAGTGCATCAAGGAGATTTCACAAGTCTCAACTTGCGTCGGGTGGATCTGTGGGAAGAAGTGGGCAGGGGCACCCACAAGAGGCTGAGCAGCAGAACATGGCAGCTATAGTTTGAGTTCAGGAGCAGGATTGCCAGGGCTCCAGTTCAGCTCTGCCAGTGCCTAGCTGTGTACCAGCAGGTGAGTCTCTTTACCCTCTAGGATTTAGTTCATCTCCCTGTAAACTGAGAATACTGCTACTACTACCTACTTCATAGTGTTGTGGTGAGGATTAAATAAAGCATTAATACATACATACAGTTGGCCCTATATACCTGTGGGCTCCCCACCTGCAGATTCAACAACTAAGGATTGAAAATATTTTAAAATCTTGTGCCTGCACTGAACATGTAGAGATATCTTCATCCCCTGAACAATACAGTATGACAGCTATTTATATGATATCCACATCATATTAGTAATTATGAGTAACCCAGAGATTGTTTAAAGCATATGTGAGGCTGTTTGGAAGTTACAAGCAAACACTGTGCCATCTTACATAAAGGAGTTGAGCAGCTCCAATTCTGCTGTGAGGGTCCTAGAACCCATCCCTGTGAATACCAAGGGGCATGACAGCTATTAAGAGCTCAGTGAGGGGGCTGGAGCCGTGGCTCAGCAGTTACCGTGCTTGCCTGGCATGCGCAAGTATGCAAGTTCAAATCCCAGCACCATGTACACAACAAAGTCTTGGAGGAACAGAAGTCACATGAAAAACTAAATAAAGTTGACTCTCTCTCTCTTAAAAAAAGAAAAGAGCTCAGTGAGGTTATTATGTTAAGTAAGCACATGGATTGGTGTCAGTCAGCCCTGGCTTCTAGTCTTGATTCTGCTGCTGATTGGACAACCTGGGCAGGGGGACTCTGCCCAGCCTCATTTCCTGTGGCATGAAGCCGGGCAGTCCAAACCTCAGAGAACTGTAGTTCGGCTTACAGGAGCAGATATGTGAGAAATGTTAGCTGCCTTTATTTACTGGGTCCTGATGAGAGCACAAGGACAGCGACTGTCTGGGCCCAAGCTCCCAAGGTTGGGTAGACTCTCTCAAGCCCCCTGTGTAGGCTTCTGTCTTCGCCAACCAACTGATGAAAGCCTCTCTTTTTGGTCCTCAGTTCCCAGATTGTTCCCAAATGTGGCAGTTCGGCAGTTTCTTCCTGTAGGGGACAACCCTGTTTGGAATCCGAAATGGTTTTGAGCCCATCGCTTGTCGTTCCGGAGGGGCTGAAAAGCCCCACGTTTGGACGTGCAGGGTCGCACCTGCCTGGAGCCGGGGTGTCGTCCTGGGCCGAGTTGGGCTGGCAGGAAACTGAGGGCCACGGAGTGCAGGGTCCCACCTGAGACGGCCTGGAGCCGGGTGTCGTCCTGGGCCGAGTTGGGCTGGCAGGAAACTGAGGGCCACGGAGTGCAGGGTCCCACCTGAGACGGCCTGGAGCCGGGTGTCGTCCAGGGTCCAGGCCGGCTCGCAGGAAAGGTAAGGGCGCACCGCCCCCTGGCGGCCGCCTGCAGAGCCCCGGCTTCCTCCGGGCGAGGAAGGCTGCGCACCCGTCGCTGGTGGCAGGGAGCAGCTCTGAACCTCGACTCCGCTTCTCAGAAGGCAGCCTCTCCCGTGTGGGGGTTTCTCCACCCACAGCCAATTAAGTGCCCCCCCCCACGGTTGCTGTGTCCTGACCTCTCCGAGCCAAGCGCAGAAGTCCTTCCCAAGGGACAGGACCCCTGCGCCACCACGGCAGGAGGTGCTTCAACTCCAGAGCCCAGGACGCCTGGGAAGGTGTGTGTCACAGCCCGCGAGGGTCAACACAGGCCGAGGGGGCCGGGTCTGAAGCCCCAGGTGGGCTGGATGGTGTGAGACCCCCAAGCCTGGGCGCTGTCCCGTGGCGTCCACAAGCCGAGTGGCAGGGCCTAGAGCCGCCTGGGGAGAGGGTCAGCTTTCCGGCCCAAGAGGTTTTGGTTGCCGGAGAGGCCCTTGGCTGGGTACAGTTCTGTGGGACGGAATATAGACTTACCAGACCTGAGTTTGCTCCAGTTGCCCTAAGGAGACAGGCTCTGAAGGCGAGTTTGTAAACACAGAATCTAATGTGGCTCTTTGAGTGACAGAGAGGGCTGGAGCAGTGGCTCAGCCTTTACAGAGCTTGCCTGTCATGTGCGAGGGCCCGAGTGAACCCCAGCACCACGTGTACAACTGGGTGTCAGAGAAACCGGAACTAGATGAAAAAGTAATTGTTTCTCTCTCAAATAATCCACCAATCAATGACATAGAGAGAGAGAGACAAGCTGTTAAGGAGCTAGTGCCCCTAAATACAAAACCCATATTCAAACCTTTTTTTCACCATGTGACCCTTGAGTTTTCCTTGGAATAAAGTCACAGACCATTAGGCCAGAAGCAGGGTAGGGCATGGGTGGGGATTCCTGGGGAAATATAGCAGAGTCTTGTGTCACCCAGAAGCAAGAAGAAGCTGGTGGTGACTGGCAATCAAGGGGTCCACAGCCCTGCAGGAGTGCATCTTGAGTCTGGAAAGAGCTCCTGCAAAGCAAAAGTGTGCAGGAAAACCTCGTGAATTAACAAAAGTAACTCCAAGATGGAAGGGACCCAAGTGCCAGGGAATGGACTTGGACACTTTGAAAACCAAGAGAGCAAGCGCAGTTGGTTCCACAGGATATTTTCTCAGATTTTCAAAGAACAGAGACAGAAGCCTCCTCCCTTTTTAAAAAATAGGCTGAGAGAATAGAAAAAGTAGAGAGAAAAATTTCCCAATTCATTTCATGATGCAATGTATAATCTCAATACAAAAGGACACCAAGAATTATTAGATGATTTTACTTAGGACCACAGAGGCAAAATATGATAAAATTAAATACAGTAGTGTATGAAAAGTAGGCACCATGACCAAGAAGGATCTATCCTGGAAACACAAGAGTGTTCAGCATCATAAAAGAATCTGTTAGTGTACGTGAGCAGACCAAAAAGGCAAAGGAGAAACCCAGTCCATCCTCTGACCGCACACAGGAACGATTTTGTGCCTTGTGACGGTCAATTTTGTGTGTCACCTTGATTGAACACCCAGATAGCTGGAACAGTTTATTTCTGGGTGTGTCTTTGGGTTGTTTCCTGAAGAGATTAGCATTGCCATCAGGAGACCAAGAGGATGATCCTCCCCATCAGCCAATCCACCAAGCACCAAACAGAACAAAAAAGGTGGAGGAAGGGTGAACTCTCTGTCTCCTGTAGAGCAGTCAGCTGCTCCTGTCCTTGGACATCAGAGCTCCTGGTTCTTAGGCCAGCTCTTCCTCCGTCCTCCCCCATTCCCATGCCTCTGGATCTGGCCTGGGAGCTATTCCATTGGCTTCCCTGGTTCTCCAGTTTGTGGTGGGGGGGCGGTGGGACTGCTCAGCCTCCAAAATCACAGGAGCCAACTCTCATCACAAATCCCTCCCCATGGAGAAATGCTCTTCGCTTACAATGGAATTATGTCTTGATAAACTTTTCCTAACTTGAAAGATTCAAGTGAAAAACATCTAACCCACCTACTGAGCAGCCTCGCTTAGGTAAGTCCGGGGTGCACAGTGGATGGAGCCTTGGTGGTGCGCCTTGTGATCACCGGGGTGTGCCGTCCCTGCCTGGAGAGGCAGTACTATAATGCATAGGCCTAGCCCAGGAAAAGAGTGAAGTTCAAAACTGAAGTGTGGCTTCTACTGAACGCACATAGCTTCTGTACCATTCTGGAGCTGAAAATCCTAAATGGAACCATCCGAAGTCTGGGACAGCCCGAGTGTGTGAGCACATGCACACATATGCACACCTCCTGTTGGCTCTGTTTCTCTGGAGAGCCCTGACTAATCTACACGTTCAATAATTCCTGGTGAGACTTGCTATGAGCTGGGAATGCAGTGCATGCTGCCAAGCACACAGCAGAGTCTCAAAAGCCTGGTGCCAGGCAGGGAGGCTGCTGTCATGCCGCTGCTCCCGGCTGCAATGGAACATGTCATCTTGAGCTGTTTGGAATGGCTGCTACCAACCACATGTGGATGATCAAACTAAAATTTAAACTTAATTAAAAACTCAGTTCTTGAGTCCATCTGGCCACATTTCAAGTGCTAAACAGCCATGTGTGGCTACTGTATTAGGTAACCAGCTACAGAACATTCCCTCGGTTAGAAAGCTCTGCAGGATGGTACTGTTCTAGCTGATGCAAAGGCAAAACAAAACACACACACACACACACACACACACACACACAAGCTCATAAAAGTGAAAAAGGAGGGGTACGGATTGGAAAGAAAAGATAAGCTTCCCCTTATCTGACTATGATTGTCCACATAGAACATCTAAGAAAATCTGCAGCGGAACTGGTTGAATTAACAGAAGAGTTTAGCCATGTACGAGATCAACATACTAATCATGGCTGTTGCACGTGGCTTTGAGGTCTGACCCCGTGCCAAGGGCTTCCACATACTCTTACACGTTACAATAATTTAATTCTTACAATGATCCTGAGGTAAGAAGTAATATCATTTCCACTTTGCAGGTATGTAATCCGAGTGATTAAGTAAGTTGCCCAGAGTCACACAGCTGAAACAGGAAACGCCATTCACACCTCAGGCTGACTAGCCCTGGGGACCTGCACTGCACTCCAGTGCACCTATGGAACAGAGCAGACAACGGAACAGGAGGGGAAAAAGTAACAATAAAAAAGATAGGTTTATAACAGCAAAAAAGCTTCGAAAAGAAATGAGACATAAGGCTAACAAAAGACAGATTGAGCACCTTGCTCCGGGAGGTCCCAGTTGCATGGAGGACGCAGGACACCAGTAGGTGCATGATGATGCTGTAACTCCAGGCAGCAAATCGCCCCTGGATTTCCACCAACAAGCCAAACCGATCTTCACTTACTGCACTCCTTCCTGGGGGTCATGTTTTAGGGCAACACAGTCAGCACCTTCTTTCTGGGTCACCTTCCACAGGGTAAGAGGACAGTAGCCCAGTCAGCTTCCAGCTGTCTCCCTACGTCACTAGCAACCCCAGTGACTTTGACAAATTGGGCTTTCCACCTGCCCAGAGTGTCCAATCTCACTCAGCACCTGAATTCTACCATTGTACAGAAATGTTTGTTTCCTCATGCCCAGGAGAAGCTGGCATCCACATATTGAGCAGTGGCCAGAGGTTTGAGCCAAGTTTTCCAGATTTTAGTTTGGCTAACTCTTTATGGAGCTATGAAGTTTTCCCCCGCCACGTTCAGTTTAATAACCGGTGTTTGGAAAGGTTTATAAAAGGGCCTCATAAATGCCTCTGAACTATGAGCAGGGCCAATTCCTCCTTTGACAGGAGTTCTTGAAGCTGTTTCCCCAGAACTACTGCAGCCTGAAGAGTTCTTGCAATCATCGTAGAGCCAAAGAGATCTTGGCTTCCAGGCTCCTGGAGTGAGAAGAGGAATGGACCCTTTGGGGGTTGGAGGTAACCTGGGGAAACTTGGTGATGTGCTAGTCAGCTTTCTGTGACTGTAACACACCAGAGACAAATCAACCTAAAGGAGAAGTTAGCTTTAACTCAGAGTTTGCAGGTTTTGGTCCATGACCAGTTGCCCTATTGCTTGTAGGCCTTCAGGGAGGAGGCCCAACAGGGTGGGGGTACGGTGGAGCAGATCCGCCCTCCTCAGGGCTGGGCAGGGAGAGAGAGGGAGAAGGGGTGGGCTCCCCACCTCCCCTGCAAGGGCACACCCTCAGCCACCTGCCTTCCTCTCACCAGGTCCACCAAACGTCCCTGGTCCTCCCGGTTGTACCAACCAAGGACCACGCCTTCAACACACTGGTCTTTGGGGCTTCTCCTCAGACCACAGCTGTCGGCTACTTCTTGGTGTCCTCGGAAGTTCAGTTAGCAGCCCCACTCTGCCCCATGTTCTCCCCTTAGCTAAGCAGAAGCTCTACTGTGCCTCTGCTCTTGAATTTGTAGCGACCCTTATACATTTACCTGCACTTCTCTAATTGGGGAAGGAAAAGTTTCTACAGGATAATTCAACAAGGAGATTCAAAAACCTGAAGTGGAGGAGGCAATATCTACCAAGCTTCTGTCTGACAAAGTCCAGACTTAGGGAAGGGCTAGGCTAAGCCAGCGTTCCAGGATATTGCCAAAACCATTCCTTCTGGAAATTGGCTATTTACTCAAATTGGAAATAACTGGTACGGGTTGATGAGAAGGGTACACATATGGAAGTCATGAAGGATGACTTCGAAGCAGGGTTGGAAATAGCAAAATTATTGGAACTAAGGAACAAAGGAAACAGCATATGTAAAAATTGCCTTTCCTGTCTTTGCAGAAGTTAAGTTTTAATTTCTTAGCCCATAAGTTAAGATGCACAAATACCTTAAGATTAACAATTATAGGATTTAGGATAACTACGGAATGTCTAGTAAGGTTACAGTAACAGGGTGGTTTTGGGTTAGTGGTTAATTAGGGTATAAGGGCCTATAACTTGGAAACAGTTTAAATGGTTACAAGTGGTCAATTTGGTTAATGAGGCAGATAATGAAAGCGTTGTTTATGCACCTGTATAAAAGGGTTCAACAATGAAGAAAAGACGGCATTTTGCTCAAGTAGCTCATTGTGTCTGCTTGCAACTTGCCCTGGAGGTTCAGGTCCTTCCTCTGCGCCCACTCCACTCATCTTTCAGGGAGTTGCTGGGGTGGGTTCCTGGCACTTAAGTAGTGTGTAGACTTCTTTGCACTTTGTAAAGTGTACTTGACTGGCTTCTAGTTATTTCCATCTGTGCAGAGCTCTTGCCTGCCCTTTCTGTTCCCTAAACGTCTGTTCATCTGTTCTAAGACTCACTAACTCTATGAGAAATGCTTTGATCAACTTAAATACAACCACGACAGAATCAAAACACATTGAAAAACTGCCCACCGTTCGATGATTGGGGTTGTGAATGTGTCCTTCTCTATAGTTCCTAGGTGCCCTCCATTTCTCAGGGTCCTGGAACTGTAGTGACCAAGATCACCTAAGAAAGGGAAAAAGAAACTGTATTAACTCTCCGTAGAACTGTCCCCCAATTCATACATTGACACTGTAGCTCTTAGCATGACTGCATTTGGAGATACAGAGGGTAACTAATGTTGAGTGAGGTTACAGTGTAGAGTCCTGATCTGATGCTTCTAGCATCCTGATAAGAACCACCACCGGAAAGCCCACTGTCTTCCCATGAGCACACATCAGAGAAAAGTCATGTGTGCTTGGAGATGGCCACATTGAGGCTACAGACTTGGAGGAGAGCCCTCCTCAGAAACTTCTAGCTGCAAAACTATGAGATAATAAATTTCTACTGTTTAATCCCCCAACCTGAGGTTATAGCAGCCTGAGCAGACTCAGCCAAGCACATGTTCAAACCTCAGGGAGACCACAAGTCTCAAAACTGGAGAAGGGGAGATGTGTGTAGAGGGACTGATGGGTACCATTGCTAGAGAAAGTTGGGTTGGTTAGGACACAGTGCAGAAGGGAGGGAAGGCTAGGGCGTGGGCAAGGAGGACAGGCAAGGGAGTTCCAGGGGCTGGAATCTGTTCATAGATCCTGGGCAGCCGAGGTAAGAGTCAGCAGGTGTTTACCAAGGAGAACAGGAGGTCAACATTTCTCTGGAGTTTTATGATGCATAGTGGAAGACTTCACTTTCCTCATTCACCTTTGTATCAATACCCAGGGTTTCAGGCACCAAGAGCTCACCCTGTGAATTCAGTTCACCCAGGATAAGTGCCCGGGGCAGCAGCCTTGCAGGTAGCAGCAACCAGTGGGACCCCAAGATGAAGTGAATGAACGTGTTTAGGCCTGATGTAGATTACTTGAGGAATGATAAATTGTAGATTATACGTAGGATTATTTTAAATCTTTAGGAGGCGTTTGACAATATGCACCAAGACACATAAATGTACTCCCGTCATCCCATCTCCCACCTCTATTTGTGGAACTCTGTCCCAAGGTAAGACTGCTAGAGGAGGAAACGCACCGCGCCGCGGTTGCTGGAGAGAACCGTGGGACACGCTCAGGTGCGTCCTCCGGGGAGTATTCGACGTGCTGTCAGCAGGATCAGGAGTGCAAGGGCGCGTGTACCGCCCAGGTTCGCATTCACACTGTTTAACCCCGCGAGGTGGATCCGGGTATGTTTTAAGCCACGGGGGAAGCGGGACCCCTTTGCTTTCACGCTTCGGGTGCTTCCCGGGACGTCCCCGAGGAGCCAGGCCTGCGCCAGCAGGGAGGCAGCCGCGCACCGGCGCAGGCCCGGCCTCTGGGCTCCGGTCGTGGAGCTGGGCAGAAAGCCTCCGGGGGTCCACCGGAGCGAGACCCCGCGGCCCGCGCGCAGAGCGGACCCGCTGCCACCACAACACTTGCCGGGGAGGCCGCGGTGACCCGGCTGGGAAGAGGCGGGGCGCGCGCGCGAGTCACGTGGCCCGAGCGCGGCCGCGCGCCTCCCCAACAGCCGGGAGGGCGGAGCCGAAAACCAGCCGACGTCCTCGGCGTGGAGGGGGCGTGGCGGAGGGCGTGGCGGGGCGTGGCGGGCCCGCGCGTCCGGGCGACGCCTTCCGCCCAGTTGGTTTCGCGGTTGCCGGTTTTCGCGGCCGCCGTACGCGGGCGCGCGGAGGCGCGTTGAGCCATGGCGACCTTTGTGAGCGAGCTGGAGGCGGCCAAGAAGAACCTGAGCGAGGCTCTGGGGGACAACGTCAAGCAGTAAGCGCTGCGGGCGCCTCCCGGCCGCGCCCGCCGCCCGCCGAGGCCTGCGCAGCGGGGTCCGGCGCCCCTGGGCTCGGAGGCCTCTGCGCGGGTCCCGGCGGCGTCCTGGCGGAGGCGGCGGGGGCGCGGCGGGGGTGGGTGGGGGTGGGTGGGCTCAGGGATCCTGGGGAGCGGGCTGGGGTATGGGGTGGGGGGGTCGTCCTGGGGAGCCGGCACCCAGGAGTGGGAGGCAGCCGGGTGGGCTTTGCAGCCCGGCAGAGGAGCTGGCTTTTCTGGTTTGTCTATGGGCTATGCCTTGTTTTCTCCAGCACTTTCTTATCTTTTGCATATTCTCTGCTGACTGGAGTTCCTTACCCTAGATGTCCATCAGTGAATGTTTCCATCGTGTGAAAATCTGGGGTGGCAGTTTTTCTTTAAGAGACGATAAACCCTATTAATTTGCAAATTTCCATTTTGGGGGCGTATGGTTGGTGAATTACAAAAACATAATGTCCTGCTTAATGTTTAATATACACATTTACTGTCAATCCATTTTTTGCTAATTTAACACATTTTAATAGGTCATGCTGACAGCTTTCTGTGACGCTGTGGCTTTTTAGTTTTTTAATACTGATAAAATTTACATTTTTTAAAGCACAGTGGGAGACATCAGTTTTCTTCTAGAATGCTTGCAAATGTGTGAAAGTGGCTGGTTTTGCTCTGCACTTCCCCTGAAGGACCTGGCTGGTGGGTGTGATTGGCATCAACCTGGAGTAGAGGCCTGGGTGTCTTCCTTGTCCCCTTGTCAATCACACAGCAGCCCAGGGTGCCAGAAATAACTTTTGAAGTTGGCAATCCCTGTTCTGTCAAGTTGCTGGTCAGCTGTGGATGGCTAAATTTGGTGTACCTGTAGTGTGAATCCCACCAACGCTGCAGTCCAAAGAGGCCTCTATGTATTGTTCTGCATTCATGTTTCAATTCTTTTTTTTGTTCCCAGTTCTAAGGATTAAATCCAGGTTTGCTTTCCACTGAACTACCTCCCCAGCCCTTTAAAAAATTATTTTGAGACAAAAATTATTTGTCTCAAAAATTATTTTGAGACAGGGTCTCACCAAATTGCTTAGGGCCTTGATAAGTTGTGCGGCTGGCCTCAGTTTGTGATCCCCCAGCCTCAGTCCCCTAAGTGGCTGGGATTACTGGTGTGTGCCACAGCACCTGGCTTGTGTTCCCCTTTTTCTTAGTCTGTGCCCTCTTCTGTCCCTTGCTCCTGGTTAAGCACTCTGCCTGCAGTACTGCTGTCGTCATTTCTTACGTTTCCTTCAGGAGTGTCACCTTTGCTGTGCACAGCCTGGTCATTTCATGTCGTCCTTGGTGGTAGGTAAGGCAGGCATGTACAGAGAGCTGGGAGCGGGCTGCCTCTGCACGGACTGTGTGGCATCCATGCTAGTCAGTGACGCCAGGGAATGCGGTTCCCGTCCCTGGGAGTTGGTTGGTGCAGGTGAGGCAAACTTGGAGAAGAGGAAAAGTCTGGTTCTTGATACTGTTTCTGCTTCTGCAGATACTGGGCTAACTTGAAGCTGTGGTTCAAGCAGAAGATCAGCAAGGAAGAGTTTGACCTTGAAGCACATCGACTGCTCACCCAGGATAACGGTAAAGCAACAATCCAGGAGTTACTTTACAGTTTGGAAGTCTTCCCAGATTTGTGAAAAATAATGGTATATAAGGTTTTAATGGTGTATAAGGTTATTTTAAAAATGTGAATGCTTAGAATTAGGCATGACAGATGGCAGAATAGGGGCCTTTGAAACCCTCGCACACTGGGCTGAAGTGTGTTGTTCCGGTATTTGACTGTGACGTCCTTCCCTCTTTCAGTTCATTCCCACAACGATTTCCTCCTGGCCATCCTCACGCGTTGTCAGATTTTGGTTTCTACACCAGGTAAGGAGAGATGCTTCAGTGTGTGTCACTTGGCAAAGCCAGGGAGCCCTAGGCTTCAGCCTCCTCTAAGAGGCACACTGAGTGTTTGCAAATGAAATGTTTTTTGAACTGCTCAGGAGAAAAACTTTCTTTTCTGGAATTTCTTATAGAGCAGGTGTTTCCCTGCACTTCAGGATCAACCGTTGGCCTTTAGTCTACAGTCAGCTATGATTTAGACTGCAGAAGTGAGAAGTGAGGATGAGGGTGAGAGGTCAGGTTTGGAAAGTGAAGGCTGAAGAGAGGGTGCTCAGGATGAGAAGGATGGGTCCCACAGGTGGACGGGAGACACGTAGGTGTGGGGATACCCCATGTGTGTTGGAAACCTGGGCTTCTGCCTGTAATTCTAAGGAAGGTCACTCCAGTAGGGTGGAGCTGGGGTGCATGCTTGGCACATTGCTGGGGGCAGCTGCACACGGGGGAGGCTGGCAGAGAGTTTGCATGGAGAGTCATAGCTGATGGGACTGGAGCAGTGGCTCAGTGGTAGAGCGCTTGCCTGGCAGTGTGAGGACCTAGGTTCAAATCCCAGCATCATGTACACAACAAAGTGGAGGAAAAACGAAAACTTGATGAAAAAACAAACAAAACCGATTCTCACTTGAAAGAAAGAGTTACAGATGAAAACACCCACCCCTTAATTTTTTTGGACCTAAGTGGCAGTTAGAATTTACCTCTTTTTCTTTCTTCTTCTTTTTTTTTTTAAATAAGAGAGAGGGATAGAGAGAGAAAGAATCAGTTTTTAGTTTTTCATGTGGCTTTCATTGCTCTAAGACTTTGTTGTGTATATGGTGCTGGGTTTGAACTTGCATACTCACACATGTTGGGAAAGTGTCTTAACCACTGAGCTACTGCTCTAGCTCCAGCTGGGATTTAGTGTTTTTTTTGTTTTTTTTTTTTTAAGAGAGGGACAGAGAGAGAGAAAGAGAATCAATTTTATTTAGTTTTTCATGTGACTTTCATTGCTCTGACTGTGTAGTGGTGCTGGGGCTTGAACTCACATCCTTGTGCATGCCAGGCAATCACCGTAACCTCTGAGTCACCACTCCAGCCCCAGAATTTACCTCTTTCAACTGTCTTATCTTTTTTTTTTTTTTTTTAAAAGAGAGAGGGACAGTGAGAGAGAGAGACAGAGAAAGAGAGAAACAACTTTATTGAGTTTTTCACATGGCCTTAGTTGCTCCAACACTCAGTTGTGTACGTGGTGCTGGGGTTTGAACCCGGGTCCTCGTGCTTTCCACGCAAGCGCCGAAACCGCTGAGCCACCGCTCCAGCCCCTCAACTGTCTTATCTTAATGAGGCAAAGACAAGTACATTGAAAACTCCCCACAGAATAGAAGTTGTCCTAGACTCTGAAGAGCAGAGTCGTAGGTACTTGTTGTCTGCATGGATCGAGTTGAATTTATCTTTGAATGTCTAGGGTGATTCTGATTATTCTGTAGCAGAAGACTGTGTCTCATCCAGTGGGGGCTGGTGTTCCATGTGCTCCCCTCACAGGAGGTCACCTACACCTGATGGACACCTCCACCTAGAGGTGCTGTTGGTGAGAAGGTGCTGTACACGGCGGGCCTTGCCCTCCCCACAGCCCTGCACCTCCCATCCAGCTTCGCTTGAGCAGAGGTGGACTTTAGCCACACTTACGTCGAGAGTGGACTCATGAAGTCACATCTGTCTTGTTGTAAAAGATGGAGTTGGAGCATGAAGGCCCACACTGAGGTCAGATCCTGCATTCTAAGTAGGTGTGCCCTGCGTGTCACACACCCTGAGATCTGTGGTACAGTGAGAAGCGGCGCCTGGTCGACCTGGGTTTCGCTGCTCAGGTTCTTGAGGGCTCTTCACTGTTCACGGAAACAGGTGCAGTAAGATGTGCCCTATGAGCTCATGAAAAAGCAAGGGAAAGAACATGCAAAAAAGTACCCGTACAAGATGCCAAACAGAAATAAGGGGCATTAACGTAGGCAGCTGATTTTAATTAAAAACCGTTGGGGCTGGAGCAGTAGCTCAGCGGTTATGGTGCTTGCCATGTGTGAGGATGTGAGTTCAAACCCCAGCGCTGCGTACACAGCAAAGTCTCAGGGTAATGTAAGTTACACGTTCTCTCAGTGTCCCGCTCTTTATCTGCATGCAGCCTGTGCCTAAGTTGCAGGCCTGGCCTCTTTACCTCCTCCCCTGTCCAGCGCTTGGCATCGCCCAGCATCCGCCTTCAGTGGTCAGGAGCAGGCTTGGGAAGTCATCTAGGATTCCCATCTGGGTGTGCCAAAAACCAGAGAAGAGGCTTTAACTTCCCAAGGTTTTTTTTAGTTGAGGAACCTGGATTCCCCATCCCCTCCCATCTAAAAAAAAAGCTTTAAAAACTCCTGTTCCCAAAAAAGAGCATTTACTGGGATTTGGGTGATACTTTTTTTTTCTGTTTAAAATTTATTTGGGGTGTTTTTTCAGGTGTACTGTAATGAGCTTATATTACTTTTTTTCTTTTTCTTTTTTACATTGAACACTGTTCGTAGTGGAAAGCAGTGACACAGAAGGTTAATGGTAAAGCTGCTCCCAGGGCCACTGCTTGTCCTTGTCCTGGCAGGTCCTGTGCGGCCCCATGGTGGCGCATTCTGTGCAGTCTGCTGACGAGGTGGCCTCACAGCCTTTCTGCGCAGTTCCTGCCTTGACCTAGCGTTGTTCTGGCATTCTCTTCCTTACAGACCCGGGTCTTAGGCGTCTGACGGTGTCAGTGGGAACTTGTCCGCTTTTCCACTCGCTCTGCAGGACGCCTGTTACTTGCTGGGTCTTCTTGTCCAGGCCGATGGTTTGGATGTGGTTTGTCCCCCAAGGGCTCACGTGTTAGAGGTGCCCAGTGTGGAGGTGGTGAGATGGTGGCCCCCTTAAGACAGGAGGCCTGGCCAGAGGTCCGTCCTTGTTGGGGGCATGGCCTCAGAAGGGAATGGCGTAGCTCTCCTGGGACTCCCGAGTCCTTGAGGGTGTCAGGTGCTGCAGGAGTGAGGCTGACCCCTGTGTGGCTCCCTGGCTTCCTGTTTGGCCGTGTGACCGCCCTCTTGCGTGTGTGCTGCTGCCTTTGGTAATGAACTTCTCTCGTGGGAGCCGAGCTGACACTACCACCATGCCCGGGAATCTCCAGACTGTGAGCTGAATCAGCCTCTTTCCTTTGTAAAGTAACTTGCCTTAGGCCTTTTGTTACAGTAATGAGAAATGGACTAATACAGCATTGACAGCACATTACCAAGTGTGGTCTGACGTCCTCTGCATTATAAGAATGTCGTTTGTGTCTGCTTTGGAGTTGATAGGACCCAGCTGTTAAGCTGGAGTGTGCAGAGAGCTTTGCACTGGGTGGAATGTCGGCTCCCTGGTCAGTCCTGGAAGTTTTGTGCAGTGTGACTGGAGAAGAACCCCTGTCCCTCCACCCCGTCCACCCAGCCATGCCCTGTGTATGGGAGTGAGCCCCATCGTGGACAGATGAGCTTGAAGCACAGAGGCCCCATGCCTTGTTTGGTGCTCTTTCTCCACTGTCTTGAAATAGTGTGTTTTTGAACCGGGGGCCTTGTGTTTGTAGCAAGCCTGGTCCTGGGGAAGGTTTGGGATGCTGGCCTTGCTTAGTTAATGTCCCTAGGCTCCTGGATTCCACTGTGCTGTGCCCTCCAGATCTTGAGGGTTTCTGTTGGCACAGCCTCGTTTGCCCTCCTCCCCTTGGCTGGGCACAGCTTCCAGAGGTTTCCTGCTAAGTCCACCTTGTCACCTGTCTTAGAGGTGCCCTGCCCTCCGCCGCCTCTGTCCCTGCTGCTGCACGCCACCTACCTTTCTGCTCTCGTTTCTAACAGCTTCTTGGAAGAGGGAGGAGATCTGTACTTGACCTCAAATCATCTTGGGCTGCTTTTACATTAATACTACTAACAAACAAAACACCCAGGAAACTAATTAAAATGGAGACAAGTTGATCTTCCTAAAGTGTTATTTAGGATAATAATTTTGTTATTATTGTTATATTTAGGAGAATAATTCGAAGATCCGAATTCGGCATTTGTTCGTTTACTTTAGCGTTCCGTGCTTTTTAATGCCAGACGGTTGTCATTATTTTCACTGTGGTTGTCTTTTTCTGTCTCATAGAGGGTGCTGGATCTTTGCCCTGGACAGGTGGTTCTGCAGCCAAGCCTGGGAAGCCCAAGGGCAGGAAAAAGCTCTCTTCTGTTCGCCAGAAGTTTGATGTAGGTTGTTCCTCAACAGATTTTGGTAACAGTGACTGAATACTAGCGTGATGAAGCAGCTTTAGTTGTAGAATGAATGTTAAAGTACTGGCGGTAGCGTTGACAAAAGGGTGTGACGTAGGGAGGAAAGGGCCTCCGAGATCATGGGGCGCTACAGTTCTTCCTTATTCCCTACGACTGACGCGTTTCCATCCCTACCTGCTGTTCCCTACGACTGACATGTTTCCATCCCCACCTGCTGTTCCTTTAGTACTGACGTGTTTCCATCCCTACCTGCTGTTCCCTACTACTGACGTGTTTCCATTTCTCCATTATTTCCTTAGTGTTATTGTGTTTCCGTTCGTACCTGAAGGCTTTGGGGCTTTGGAGGGTGTGTGCCTTCTTTTGGATACGTGGCGTTTCTCAGGTTGGAGGCACCACTTGGGAGGCACAGCCTGGTGGTCTCTGAGAGGCTCCTACTGTGCCCACCTGGGGGCAGCCTCTTCCGCCTGTAAGATTTGTAATTTTCAGAAAGTTTATCTCTAAGGGAAGAAGTTTCTAATAATAGCGCCTTCTGCGTTAGCCTGTGAAGTTAGTTTTGTTGACTGATACCACCAAACATTTATTTTTTGCACTCTTGTTCTGTTTTATATCAGTAATGATATTCAGTTCGGAGGGCTTCAGTACCTCCAGGGAGGCGCACCTGGTTCAAGAAAAGGAAGAGGATAACAGCATTATTTTTACAGTGCAAGTGTCAAGCAGGAACAACCTGTCTTTCCGGCAGTGTCTGCTTGGGCTTTGGCCAAGGCCACCAGGACCTTGTCTCCCTGGGGTGGTGGACAGTCTGCAGGGTGGGCTCTGGCTGGAGAAGGGCGAGGAGCAGGCTGGTGGCTGAGAGGCGGGCTGCCAACTGCGTGTGCGCCTGCAGAGCGTCAGAGTCCTCTGCAGTCTGTGTCTTGTCCTGCTCCCTGGTTGTGAGTTCTGGTGCAGGGCAGCATAGCACCGTGTGTCCTGCCAGTGTCCCTGGCGCTCTGCGTTGTTCCACGTACAGGGCATGAAGTGCGAGCATCTGACAGGCACTGTTTCCCCTGTGGTTTCTTGCCGCTGGTGGGTTTCATGGCTTTAATGTGCGGGCCCTAAGACCTCTTCCCTCCCTCAGCATAGATTCCAGCCCCAAAACCCCCTCTCCGGAGCGCAGCAGTTCGTGGCGAAGGATCCCCAGGATGACGACGACTTGAAACTGTGCTCCCACACGATGATGCTGCCCACCCGTGGCCAGCTGGAGGGGAGGATGATCGTGACGGCCTACGAGCACGGGCTGGACAACGTGGCCGAGGATGCCGTTTCCGCTGTGGTTTACGCGGTGGAGGTTGGTGTGCTGCCTGTGAGGCGGGGGCTGAGCGTGACCTGCTGTGTGGGGCCTGTGCTGCTGCATGAGGGCAGAGGTCACCTGGCTTCAGAGTCGTCTCCATGGACTCTGTTTCCTTGCGACCAAGCCAGTCCACAGAATGGGCTTCGTTTGTGGGAAGGTGGCCCGGTGCGCAGTAGCGAGGGCACGGCCGTGAGGGGTGCAGCGAGGTGGGCAGCCTCGAGTCGGGTCTGCCTGCTGGCGCTGCGGCCCAGCCTGAGCGCATGGACGTGGCTCATGCTCTCGCATGCTGCGCTTGTCCAGTTATTTGACAGATGACCTCGCTTTGTGCCCGGCAGCCTTCAGGCAGTGCTGCGGATCCTTGGGGCCTCCTTTGTTCGTGGGTGCGTTGGAGATAACAGCACCCTCTCGGCGCTAGCTTCCAGCGCACTCTTCCTGAAAGCCTGTATGGAACTGCACTGTCACATCTTGGTAGAAGGCCACTCTCGTGGTGTGACTGGAGCACCCTGCCACACCCTGCCAGTGACAGGAGGCTGGGACTAGTTCCATGTCTCTTTAGACTTTTCTTAGCCTTTTCTTAACATATTTGGCTCTTATAAAAGAAATTAAATGTCGTTTTAGAAAGTAAAAAAGAAATCAAACATTTGTGTTTATACATCTGAGAAGACCCTATATATCTAGTTTTTATGGCTTTTGAGAACACAAAGGTTCTTTTTTCTTCTAAGGGTTTGATAACCAGTAAATACAAGATCTGGAAACTTTATCCTGTTTTAAACCAAATCTCAAGATGTTTTGCTTTTCTTTAAAGATAAATTATATACCGAAAATCATTTTTGAGAGAGAAAAGCCAATTTAGATACATAAACACCTTTATATAAATTTCACGTAGGGCAAGATGGTTTTTAAAGGGAACTAAATGAAAGTAAGTGTGTCCCTGTCTCCTGCATGCCCCTCCTCTCCTGGAGTGGCTCTGGGTTCTTGGGTGAAAGCCAGGTTCTGGCTTGAGCCTGCAGGAGACGTTTCTGGTCAGGGTCAGCTTTTAAGGAGTTTGTGCTTGTTCTTCTGTGTTACAGAACCATCTTAAAGACATACTGATGTCAGTTGTGTCCAGAAGGAAAGCGCACCGGTTGCGGGATGGCCATTTTAAATATGCCTTCGGCAGCAGCGTGACCCCACAGCCGTACCTGAAGAACAGTGTGGTGGCTTACAACAGCTTGATCGAAAGGTGGGTACTCTCTGGTGACTGCCCCTTGCCCGTTGGTTACAGGCCCATCTCAGTCCCTGGTGGTGGTTTCTGTAGTAGCATGGTGCCTTCGGCCGCTGTGCAGTTTTCTTAAATACCACCCTTGCCTGCTAGCTAGAGGGTTATCTGGGTGATTGTTTTCAGAATGGGCTGCAGCCTGGGGTCAGCGTGCTGCAGGTCCTGGTGGCTCCCGGGGTCGGCATCTGGATGGGGTGATTTGTCCTCTCCATCTCCATGTCTGTTGGGACGTTCAGTGGAAGTCATCCTTGGGCTCCTGATTGTGCCATCAAGGGCTGCGCTTGTCTGGGTGCTGCACGTTCCCAGTGGTTCTGCCTCCCAGGTGGCCAGAACCTGCAGGTCAGCTCCACACTCTGAGCCTGAGGGCTCTGGGGCTGTAGCGTGGAAATCGCATATCTGGACAGTTGCAGTTGGCTCCATTCTGCCTGTTGCTGTTGCGTCTTTTCTTGCTGTTCGTCGAGTGCGTGCCTTTGGTATGTTCTTCCTCATCTCTTTGCCATTTCACACTCCTTTGGTTAAGGTCCGCTGTTTTCGGCTAGAAGCTCCTTCTGGTTGCAGCACTTCTGGCTCGGTATCCTGAACTGCTGGGTGGATACCTGGAGGCCGTGGAGGAGGGGCGAGTGTGGTTCAGAGTACTTGTCTCCAGTGGGAGGCACGGGCTTCCTCTAGGAACACCTGTGCACGCTGGAGGGGTTTGGGATTCGGTTAGTTTAATAGGCTGTGTTCTGGCAAGCCGCTCCATCCCAGCGGTGCCCAGGTAGGTGCTGGACTGTCCTTTAATGTCTTTCAGCCCTCCAGCTGCCTCTGCTACCTGCGTGGGGCAGAACCAAGCTGCTCACCCGCCCCCAGATGCCGCGGAGCAGCAGGCCGCCCTCCTGCTGGCCTGCTCTGGGGACGCTCTGCCTGCGCCTTTGCCTCCAGTGAACATGTACGACCTCCTTGAAGCTTTGCAGGTAATTCTTGGCCCTTGAGGTTGAAATGTCCAAGTCTGCAAGGAGCCGTGTGCTGGAGCTTTCAGTTTTTGGTTATTGTTTATCGGGTCGTTAACACCAGTCTCATTTTTCAAATTCTAAGCACAGGGATCTTTCCTCATTCACCTTTGTCATCCTTTACGTCTCAGTGAGGGTGGGGAGGAAGCAGTGCACTCACTGCCCTTTTATGATCTGACTGGGAGTCATCAGGTCCTCACTCGATGACACGCCTCATAGTTGGCATGTCCTGGGAATGTTTTGTTGATATAAACCCATTTCGTATGTTGGAAAAATCAGTCTGCTCATTTTGTAACTGGAGATATGCTGATATTCACAGGTGCACAGGGAAGTCATCCCTACGCACACCGTGTATGCGCTCAACATTGAAAGAATCATCATGAAGCTCTGGCACCCAAATCACGAGGAGCTGCAGCAAGACAAAGTGCACCGCCAGCGCCTGGCTGCCAAGGAGGGACTGCTGCTCTGCTGAGTCAGGGCCTGGGGTCTGGGGCGCTCGCCACTGTCACTGCTGAAAATGGAGTGCTTTGGGTCCACATTTCACAGCTGTGGAAATGGGACGTTGGTTGGTGGTGCTGCGGTGAGGCCACTCGTGTGAATACAGAGCCGACCCAGCTCCGTGCGCGCTCCCATCACAGGAGCGGTAGGTGGAGTCCTGTGCCTGGAAGGGGGATGCCCGTCTGAGGCTGTGTGCAAGCTGGCGGACGTCCTGGGACGAAGACATGTTACAGCTTGGTCCCCACGATTGGCAGGGCATAGGACCTTCCATGCTTGGTGACAGCACACACATTCTGAATCTGGCAGGCTGAAACTCCTGCCTGTCCTGAGAACTGCGTTCTTGTTATTTTTTTGGAATAACCTACAGTGTTGAAATCAGATGCCTCCTTGAGTGACCAGTTTAATGTTTAACAGCTATAGGCAGCCCTCAAACGATCCATCATTTTAACTCCACAGAAGATACAACTTGCAAATGTTGTGGTGTGGACAAAAAAAGTCCTTCTCTTGAACTTAAAACCAAACCACCAACGTTCCTGGAGTACAGTTTACCTTATAAAAGTCTTCTTGTCCTGCAGCTCCTGTGCGTGACTGGCAGGCGCATCTGTTAATTATCTTTAGAAGAAGCCTTTCTGTAGCTCTGGTTTGTGTAGAGTTGATGTGCCCAGAGATGACTGAAGGCTCATCAATCAATTTTTCTGATAGAACATGTTTTAAGAAACTTTACAAATTGATTTATGCTTGGTAATTCTTATTCCTAGGAAGTATCTGTTTCTATCCTTTCAAGTGATAAATTGAAAATCTACTTTGACAGTGTTACCAGTAACCAACTTTGCTTTTCTAAAAGTATGTTGCTGTTTACTCAAGAAGTAGTGTTTTTGGATAAATTAGAATACATAGATGGGTTGATGTAGGAGTGAGCGTTGGATGTATAGATATGTGCATATGTTTCAGATATCTGGATCTATGTATTTGATTTTGTACTTTAAATGTGACAAACGTTTTGGGAGAAAACTTTGTTGTTTATTATATTAAATACATAAGGAAAACTGTCTTGTACAGAAATAGGTGAAGTCCTATTTGTGAGATCTTAGCAGACTTTTTGAAAGAATGTACTAGAGACCGTACTAAAGACTGAAAGGTGGGCTCCTGTTAATTAAGCTGCCATTTTTACCTTTTATGAGTTTTTTTTTTTTTTAACACCAAAACAGCTTAGTTTCAGTTCTTGACGTGAGCCACTCGGAGTTTTAGGTGAGAGTACTCAAGGACTTTTAGGAGGTGGCGGAATCTGAACTGATACCAGATGAAAGTGGTGGTTTTGTTTGGGGCTGTTGTGCACTGTTGTCATGCTGCTGCTCAGGTGTGGGGTTCACAATTGCAGCCATCTGGGAGCACCACTGTGTCCTATTGCCCCTGCAGTGGCAGGTCCCATGGAGTCTGCAGCCAGCAAACTGGCCTCCCAGGGGACAGAATGCCAGCGGCCTTCCTTAGCCTTTAAAGTAAACTCTGTTCTCGTTTCTAAAGTATGAAGGTGGTGAGTAACTGGGGTTCTCAAGAAAGCCTCAGAGGTTTGACCTTCTGTGTTATGCCAAAGGCTGGCTGCATCCCTGATGTCTAAGAAAGAAAGCCTGAGTATCAAGTGCCATTCAAAAAAAAAAAAAAACTCAATGAGGAAAGAAGTTGCTAGAGGCCAGATAATTTCCAAACTGTCCCAGGTTATTTCTTCTGCAGGAGTTTCAGGTGTGAAAATGGGATGAGGCGTGCCTGCCTTGAGCAGGAGGACTGAGGAACAGCTTAGCATGTTTCAAACACTGCTATCCACGCTTGGTCAGTGGCCTTCCTGAATTTCCCGAGTATCTTCTAAGTGATTGCTTTCTGCTGGCCACCTGCACCTTAGTGTGTCTTTTGACTCATAACCAAAAGGTCTTGGGAGGGTGACAAAGTAGTCGCAGGGGTCAGGCTTGGCCAGTGTGGCTGCAGAGCATTCCCTTTAATTGAGGGCTTAAAAAGGAAAAATGACTGGATTATTCTTGCAGAGTGGACTGTACTTACATCAGTCTGCAGATGTTGTAAATTAAACTTGTGAAGAGGAATTTTACTAGGCAGAGGATAAAGGGCACCATGGGTTCTTGAAGCTTTCATTTTTAAAGGCGTTTCTGAAAGCAGGATACTAAGCTTTGAACCCATCGACTTGTTAAAACTGCATTTTCCTGATGTGGTTTGGAAACAGTTCATTCCTGAGCATCCAAAATACGACGGAGGAAAGAAACTTTACGCCAGACCTCCCCTACCTTTAAAAGCCAATTTTAAGAGCACGTTTTTCCTTTGCCTTCAAGGACCCAATATTACTTTCACTGCATCCTGTGGACCCTTTCTGATTTGTACTGTACTGGTACCCAACTAGATGCAGAATGGAGAACAGGCAAAGCTTAAACTAACCTGACAGCATTGGCAGGTCGATAAAGCCACCATGGCCCATTGTCTTGATTATCAAAGTTTATTGAGGTCAGTTCCTACCTACTAGGGAGTACACTATGTCTTAGTGTGCTACAGTAATTCTAGGGTGGTGGCCCAATGGCTGTACTTGGGCTGTTAGGCATAGGTCATGTTAAATCAATGGAAGAAAGAGCCCGGCAGGCCGCGGCAGCAGTGTGGTCACCCAGGATGCTCCAGTGCTGTGCAGCTGCTAAGGCATCGTCTCTGCTGGAGAGGAGACTCGAGGTATGGGACCAAACAGGGTGAACCATTTCTACTCTCGGCAAGGTAACCGGCTTCCATGTAGGAACCCAAAATTAGGTCCAGTGGCCTCTTTTAAGCTTCCAAAGCAAAAGAAATAGGACATGGAGAAGGGCCAGGAATTAGGCCACTGGAAGAAAAATTAATGAGGGGGAATGGAAGCTTCTGGAATGAAAAGTAAGGGTTTGGATGCTGTTTGGGGATGTGCAAGAATACAGTAGAGGAAAAGCAAGGCAATTCCAATGTCAAGTTCTTCAGATACTGCAAGTTAAGTGAGGTCTCCCCTCCCCCAGCGAGGGAAATGGTTTAAAACGATCAGAAAGGTGAGTCACTAGCAGGAAGATGGATACCTGAGTAGAAATAGGTGTTTCAAGATGCCAAGAACAGCTTGTAATACACCTGCCAGCTGCATCTATAGGAAGAGCGGCTGCGGCAGCCTGTTAACGGGCTTGACCTCGGAATGCCAGCTCCAGCGACGGCTCATGGCTTCGTCTGAGGTTCCAGCACGTTTTCTGTGCTCGGACGGCTTGGAAGGAATGTCTTCACAACAGACTTGGTGGGAATGCAGATCACTAAATCTTGAGACAGCTGTGGCTAGAGGCCCACGCCCTCCCACAGCCCTTGCGACAGGAACATTGAAGAAATGAATAAAACAAGTACCAGATGAACAGACGGGCTTTGTA